>CAJNDV010032324.1:0-10830 GCA_905221635.1 Symbiodinium sp. CCMP2456 | reverse complement strand
GGCTTAGGGCTTTAAGGCTTTTGGGGTTTCGGGTTCAGGGCTCTAGGGCTTAGGCGTTGGGCTCTAGGTTTCTACGGTTCTCAGGTTTAGGGTTTACACCATAATGCTCATGTTATAAGGCTTGGGGCCCAGAGACCATAATTACTATATAAAGCTTTCGGGGTTCTAGAGCCGTAGGGTTCTAGAGCTTTAAGGCTTTAGGACTCTGGGGCCTTAGGGCTTACTAGGGCTTTGGGGTTTGCTTTTGTTTTCTGCTTCTTCATTCTTCTTGAGCGGCAATGTGCATGCTCATTGTTGTCGGTCAACGCTGGCATGTGCGAAGACAAAAATCTTGGGCTCCATGTGTCGTGCGCAGATAGTGCCTCGCCTCCCGGCTTGTCGGGGGAGCTCATGAAGGAGCCCCCAAGGGCCCAAAGGACCCAAGAATATCATGTACTTAGGTTTCGGATAGTAGTTATGTGGGTTACTATTTGGGAGAGTATATGATTCTTAGGTACTTGGACCCTTTTAGGGAGCTGGAATCTGAGTCGCCCTCCAAAAGTTTGTTCTGCCTCGGCCTTGGCAGCGGCTTTCAATTTCAAGCGCATCTGCAAGGCCTTCCACTTTTGATCTCTTGACAGAAATGAAGGCCACTTCCAAAGCAAGTGACATGCTGCAGTCTGCAGTGAAGTGAAGTTAAGTCAGGCCAGTTCCAGACGGTAACGAACCCTAAACCCTAAACCCTAAACCGTGCAGCAGAATCCAATATCCAGCAGGGTCCCAGGGTAGGGAGAGGCGAAGGATCGACAGGTAATGCAATGTTTTCACAGCTCGGCAGACTCTGGACTCTAGCTGAAATGGGAGTTTCCGAATTTAGGGGACCCTGATATAGTACTTTAAATAGTAGGATCCTTGTTATAAGGGCCCCAAAAGAAGGTACCCCTAATTTTCGGAAACTCCCAAATTGCTCCGACCTAGAGGAGCGATAACATGTACCCATCAAGGCTCAAGGGTTGTGTGTGTGCATCTGTATCTAGACTTAGCTTTTTTAACTACTCATTATTTACATAGTCATACTTACATGGACTTAATTTTTTAATTACTCATTATTTACATAGTCATACTTACATGTCTACATCGACTTCCGTGTTTGAACGTCACAGTCTCAGTCTGAGCCTAAGCATTGTAGGGTTTACGCCTAGGGATGCCTAGGGTGTAGGGCCGCTTAGGGTTTACTCTTTAGGGTTTAGGGTTTAGGGTTTAGGGTTTAGGGCAAAGCGGTGTTTACGAAGGCAACCCCTAAAGAGCACTGTAAACAGAACCCTTTAGAGGATCCCAGATACTTAGAGCCCTGACAGGAACCCTTAAAGAACCCTTTCGAAAGAGGATCCCGAAACCTCTCTTCTTCCATAGCCGGGCCACAAAAGTGCAAACTTTTTGTCATAGACCGAACATTTAAGGCCAAAAAGTGTAAAGTTCTCCCATTGGCTACTCAAGGAACTGAAAAAGAGTAGAAGGCCATAAATGCACCGAATTACCAAAAATCCCTATGGTTAAATCTCAGTGGTGGGGGTTCAAGTGACTTGTTTTACCCTGACTTCATTTGCAATGGCCTAGAGCTCCAACATGCCCCCAACTGTACCCCTAAACCCTGCGCGCTCATCTAAGCCCTCCCAACCCCCAAACGCTTAAACTTAAACTCTGAGCTCGAAATTTGTAAACATCTTTAAACCCTACCCATAGGCCCCATAGTAGTTCCTTTTTTGGGATTCCCTAAGAGAATCCTAAGAAGGAGCCACAAAAAGGAACTACTATGGGGCCTATGGGTAGAGCCAAACCCCTCATCTTCTCTCCTCTGGAGTGGGCACTTCTCCAGCAGCTGGCGGAAATGTGTCTTGTCCTTGGCATACGATGGCTCCAGGATTTTGGTTCAGCTCGTGAGTGTTGACAGAGTTTAGGGTTTAAGGTTTAGGGCTTTAGAGTTTAGGGCTGGCTAAGGCGCAGTGTAACAGCATGATTCTGGGGGGGGGAGGGGTGACGAGAGGCATGTTTTGGGTGTGGACGCACCTGGACCCCCCTATTATAACTATGCCTACACCCCAAACCCTAAACCCCGAATCCCCAAACGCCATCAGGACTCTATCAAAGGGCATTTGGGGGTCCTCGTCAGATTGAAGGCCATAATTAAGGCTCAACATTGAAGCTCAATCGCCGGCCCAAAGTCGTGATTTTTAATCTCTGGATCCCTGAATAGGACCCCAAAAAAGCACATAAGCAAACATTAGGATAGGGATATCCCATATAAACCCCCTTATAATGAAGCCCCATAAGGTAGGGATATCCCTATAAAATGCTTATGCTTATGCTCTTTTAACTGGTTCTTAACTAAACGCCTGTAGCATGCAGCAGCCGAAAGACTCGCTTTTTTCTGGCAGCGGAAGCTCGAATCTCTGAGACATCAGACAGAAGGCATCCTGAACGGAAGTCCCGGGGAACTCAGACAGCAGCTACGCTTCAGCGATCCAGGGCTGTGCTAGGACTCCAAAACGTACAGGGTCGTGGTATCTAGAGCTTGGGTTTAGGGTTTCGGGTTTGGGGTTTAGGGTTTAGGGGTTTAGGGGTTTAGGGGTTTAGGGTTTAGGGTTTAGGGGTTTAGGGTTTAGGGTTTTAGGGTTTTAGGGTTTGAGGCTTAGGGGAAAGAAAAGGACTTCTCATTCGGTTAAAGGAAACTACAGGTGGGGAGTTTAGGGTATATAGGGCTTCTGTTTGGCTTCTATAAGGTATATTATAGACCTTCTATAAGGCTCCTATAATGGTAACTACCCACCTGAAAATGTCCTAGACTTTCGGTGTGCGTCTCTACATTGAGTGCCGTTTGTATCCAAGAGCACACGACCCACATAAACGAACACCCTCAAAGAAGCCTATGATAGAACGCTTGTTTTCGAGTACATGAACTGTGTTCAGGGTCACGAGGTTTAAGGGCCGTAGATCAGGGTTGAAGCTCAAAAGCTTAGGGTTTCGGGCGTACCCAGAGAACCCAATACCCCTTAATTAAGGAATATACCTTAAGTCTTAAGTCATAATATTAAGGCCCCTATAGTTTGAGGTATATTCCTCATTTACGGACTAAACCCTAAACCCTATACCCTAAACCCAGGGTTCTTTGGGTATATATGCAGTAATAAGTCCAGGGTCCTCCTGTTTGAATTCACAGAGTCTTCGGGGAAACGGAAGCTACCATAGTTGGCCAGCGACGCCACGGATTTCGATTGAAACGCAGGACTGAAGATGAGAGCCAACTTGGTCAGGTTCGTCATGCAAATACTGTTTTAGGGTTTAGCGTTTAGGGATTTAAGGTTTAGGGTCTAGTAATACAGCTCGCAATGCCCGAAGTTCTGGGCACTTACATCACCTTTTAGGGTTTCGGCTGCTTTGAGTCTGAACTTGTGTCTGTGTGCCTATCGTACAACCACCTAGCTATCTATGCCAATACGGTTGATGAATAATAACAGTCTCTATAAGAATAGCAGTGGAAATAATAACACGATCCTAAGTGGTAAGTAACAAAGAGAATAACAGCTTGATCCAGTATCCCCCAAACGCCTGTTCTGATTCGTAAGGCCGGTGTATTTGGAGCTCCAAGTTCGAAATGTGGGAACATTCACCTTCTTGAGACTCCCTCGGGCTGCCGTGCAAGCGGCTATGAAGGCTTCTGAATTCGAAAAGCAAAGTGAAGATCATGTTACTAGAAGATCGGCTTTTTGGTGTTGACTTCTTCGTTTTTTGTATAAATCCTTCTCAACTCTGCACCCGATGCCTAAGGCATCAATCCCAGCCTGCAAAACATCAAAAACCGAACTTAAACCGAAGCAACGGGAGAAAGGAAATCCGTGCGTCTTCGGGACCATCACAACCGAGAGGGCAGGACGTCGGTGGCAATTCGGACATGTAAACAGGACTCAGACGTCTCCCTATGTTCGTGAAGAAGGTACACTTGAAGCCATCGAGGGTTCCTATTCTGACCCAATGGCCTACCCTAGTATTGATGATATAAGGAATATACCGTCACTCCCATGGTTTAGGGCCCTTACGGTAATGCAGGATTTATATCATCAACAGTAGCTCCAGCTTCCCTACATGATGGTGTGCCGTGTCACGAAGCGTATTGTATGGGTAGCCCTAAACCCTAAACCCTAAACCCTTAGCCAAGTGGGAGCCCTAGAGCGACCCCAAACCCTAAATCCTAAATCCCAAAACTCTAAACCCTAAGCCCCAAGCTCTAAATCCTAAACCCAAAACTCTAAACCCCAAGCCCGAAGCTCTAAATCCTAAACCCTAAACCCTAAACTCTAAACCCTAAACCCTAAGCCCCAAACCCTAAATCCTTAACCCTAAACTCTAAGCCCTGAACCCCAAACCCTAAATCCTTCTAATATCCCAGTGAGCTACCCGGTAACAGGCATCATGTGCTTGGAGTGAATGGGTTGCGTGCCCTGCTCACACGTTTTTTGCGCGGCTCAGTTTCCCAAAGGATCCAAAAACAGGATAGATTGCTCCATACCATGTATTGAGAAGATGATGGGAGTATCACTGGGGCTCTTCGGGTTTATAGGGTTGCGAAGATATGTCAAGTACTTGCAAAGCGCATAAAAGCGCACGAATTACAAAGAACTAGTACTTCAATGAGCGTTTTAACCTTTATGACACCTTCATTCAACCCTTATCAACTCCCTTGAAACTAAACAAACTTTCCGGAAACCACATAGAACCGTCCTTCCTACAGGAAACCCTTCATAAACCTTAGCAAAACATATAGCCACCAAAACAAATCAACAACCTAAAGCCATATAAACAAAACCCACTACATAAACCTTATAACCGTTTACGACATTTCAAAACGCATCAAAGCCCCTAACCCAAGAAATATAAAGTTCGCCCGCTGGCGACCTAAACCCTACACACCAAACCCCAAAACCCTAAACCCTAGACCGATCCTTTGGGTTCAGGCAGACCCAGGGATGCGGCGCCGATGAGTTGGGCCCTGACGGACCTCAGCTTCGGGGGATTCGGGGTATAGGGTGTTGGGCTTTAGGGTTTAGGGTCTTGGGGTTTGGGGTTTTAGGGTTTTAGGGTACGGGGTTTTGGGGTTTTGGGTTTGGGGTTTTAGGGTTTTGGGGTTTAGGGCTTCAGGGTTTCAGGGTAAAGGATTTTGGGTTTGGGGGTTTAGGGGTTTGGGGTTTTAGGGCTTTTGGGCTTTAGGGGTTTGGGATTTTAGGGTTTTGGGCTTTAGGGGCTAAGCCTTAAATTCCGGTGTATCTGAATCTTATTTGCGGGCTTCCTTCAACTTTAATTTCAAGTTGAACTAAACCTTTACTCCGGGTTGAGCTAACACTTAACTTCGGGTTTAGCCAAACCTCAATTTCGGGTTTGTTCTAAACTTGAACTTAGGCGTTGGCTAACTGTCATTTTCGGAGTTTGCTAAACCTTATGTTCGGGTTAATTTGGCCATTTGGCTAAACGTTCATTTCGGGTGTAGCTCAACTTTAATGCCGGTTTCGTTCTAGCGTTTAATTTCGGGTTTAGCTCAATCACTACGGGTTCAGCTAAACCTTAATTGCTGGAATCCCATTTCAGACTTGAGGGATGTTGGCTTAGTGAAGGTCTAACTCTCAAACTAACCCAAACGGCCCGGAGACCCGGATAGTCTATATACATTGACCCTAGAACTCATAGAACCCCTCTTAAGGCGTAAGTGCACACTGAGTAGGCAACCTGCAAGCCCCATGTACACAAGGGGCCTTAAGCGTTTGAGTATAGGGTCTTGAGGTATAGTATTGTATAAACATGAAAATGGAACCTTAACCTACAAGGTCCGGTCCATATAGACTACTATTGTGGAATTAGGTGCGCCCCAAAACCATTAAAAGGATGGTCTTCTGGGGGCCAGGGTGGCAGTATAGATGGGCCCTCTGGGTAAGGAAAAAAACATGGCAAACTGGCAGGCCCTTGTAAGCCCGTATGGAATCTTCATAGGACTCTTATAGCCCTAAACCCTAAACCCTAAACCCTAAACCCTTATAGAACCCTTACCCTTAGCATCAAAATGGCCCAAAAGCCTGGGTCTTTGGGCCCAAAAGCCTTAAAATATGAGTCCTTTGAGGGTAAGGGTGATGTTGGTGAACTCAGTTGCTGAATTCAGAAGCTCAAAAAATGTAGACTTTCAGCTTAAAAAAAGAATAATATCCCAACAGGTGTAAAGCATACCCAATCAGCTACCAGGCGTTTAGGGCTACAGGGTTTTGGGGTTTGGGGTTATAGGGCTTTAGGGTTTAGGGTTTGGGGCCTAGGGAACATCTCCGAAGACTCAACTGCCGGGATGAAGGTACAGAGGACTGAGGCTTCCTTCTGAAAACCTAAACCCTAAACCCTAAACCCTAAACCCTGATTATGAATCTTCTTCTGCAGCATTGCCCCACCTACCTTCATCCTACCCCTGAACCCCTTTGAATATTTACAAATCCCAAACCCAGAACCCCAGACCCCTTAAACTCCAAAACCCATCAAACCCAAACCCCAAAGCCCCGAACCCAAAATCCAAAACCCTAAACCCCTAAACACCAAGAACCTAAACCCTCAACCCCTCGAGCCTAAACCCTAAGCCCTAAACCCTCAAACCCTAAACCCCTAGAACCCAAACCCTAAACCCTAAACCCTAAACCCTAAACCCTAAACCGTTTAGGGCCCTCCGCCGCGCCACCGTCAGCTCGGCGCCTTCTGGGGCAACCGAGCCATGGTGTGGCCACTGGCCATGTCCATTCCTAGGGTTTATAGGGTTTAGGGTTTAGGGTTTAGGGGTTTAGGGTTTAGGGTTTAGGGTTTAGGGTTTCGGGTTTAGGGTTTAGGGTTTCGGGTTTAGGGTAGCCCGGCCCCTTAGCATCAAAATGGCCCAAAAAAGCCTTATAAAATGGGGTTTTGGGCCCAAAAGCCTTAAAATCTGAGTCCTTTGAGGGCAAAGGGGGCGGGCTTTGGGCTCCTTCTGGGGTTCTACACGCTACTTGGGTTCTACAAGGGTATTTTAAGAGTACTATGAAGATACTATGAGGGTTTTAGAGGTTCAGGATTTAGGGTTTGATTTGGGTATAGGAGGGTTTAGAAATGAGGGTTTAGGGTTTAGGGTATAGTAGGGCCATGGTCATAAAAGGCTTAGCGTTTCTGAATGGAAAGACGATTATGGTTTGGGCAAGTTTCCACCATATATATATATATATATAGAGAGAGAGAGAGAGAAAGGGAGGTACTTACGTCCATTCCTTGGGGATCGAGGGTTCTGGGCTTGGGGTTTGGGATTTAGGGTTCGGGGGCGACACAAGCTTCAACCACTGCTTATACAGCTGTGTAGCGACCCCGTAACATCTTGCTATCATAATGACTTGGAACTCACATGCGCTGGAGGCCAAGCTACCTACATGATAGATATACAAAAATGTATATATACACACATTGACTGGATAGGTATGCAAATACTTACATATGCAGTCTACAGTGAAGCCACCGGAAAAGAAGCTGCGCTACCTGCATGCTATGTGGATTCGGTTCTAGCTCCAGACCTACCAATATCCCTTAATAAAGAAATCGTAGGATCCCTAATATGAGGTAAGGTGTATTCCTTAATTATGGGATGTTCGAAGGTCCGGGTATCTGATAGTGCATACCTTGGCCTTGAGAGCTTCCTCTACTACAGGGGTATCGCAGGAGCAGTTCGGAAGCCGAACATGCGAGGCCCCAGCCCCAAATCAAAGAAACCATGCCGTGTAAAAAAGCTATGAACCGTTTAGGGTTTAGGACTTGCTTCAGTGTTTTGGGGGTGTAGCCTCTTGTAATTCGGCACCTGGGTTAGTTAAAAGCGACGCCCGTAGCCTTCTCGCCCACGCACTCTCGCCTACACCCCATGGAACCCTCACCAAGGCCCTGACGAAATTCCAGACCGGCTGGGCAAGCTGCCCCTTGAGCAGAGTGAGGGTTAAGGGTTTAAGGTTTAGGGTTTGGGGTTTGGGGTTTGGGTTTAGGGTTTGGGGTTTGGGGTTTAGTGTTTAGGGTTTAGGGAGTGTGATTGGGTTTGATGAGCCCGAATTAAACCCTCAAGCAACCCTGAAATTGAGTCTAGTGTTTCATGTTTAGACGGAGTCCTGTACCCTGATCCCGTTCAAACAACCAAACCAAGGAGGTGCATTGACCGATCCAGGTGTTATTGGTTGATCTTTGTTGCGAAACCCCTAAACCCGAAACCCTAAAACTAAACCCCTAAACCCTATAAACCCTAAACCCTTAGACAGTCAAATCCCTGAGCTTTTCGGGATTTTGGGGTCTGGGGCCGGACAACCTCCAGATTCGGGGTGACTGCCGGCCCGAAAATGTGTGCTTTTTTGAAATGGGAACGGTTAGGGGTTTCGGGTTTAGGGGTTTAGGCTTTAAGCTTTAGGGATTTAGGGTTTAGTTCAGGGTTTAGGGTTTAGGGTTTAGGGGTTTGGTTGCGGACAGTAGTTATCTAGGTTGATATGTGGGAGAGTATGTGATTGTGGGGTACTTGGAACCTTAAGGAATGGGAAACAACGGGCTGGACACTACGGTCTAGGGCTTCAGGGATTCAGGGATGTAGGGTTTCCGATTTAAGGGTTGAGGCCTGCGTGCTTTTCTTAAACGTCTTTTCCCCTATCAGGGTCCATGTACCCAAATAGCATGTACTTCGGCACCAAAATACCTATATATTATAGGGACTGACTTTTAGGACAAAGTATATACTGGACCCTAAACCCTCAACCCTAAACCTGGACCTTAAGGGGTTTCTATCAGAGTCGTACCAACTTGAAAGAGCTCGAAGTACGAGCTAGGTGCTCCCCATAACAGCATCCCAGACAAAACGTACCACAAATTCAGCCCAACATCTGGGTAGCTCTCTAATCTAGGGCCCCGTTTAGGGCCCTTTGCATAAGGGTGCCGTACTATATGGGACCTAAAGATGGGTCATAATTTTGGAGACCTAAACATCCGAAGCCTTCGACCTGTTCCCCCCTAAAAGCTAAGGCACAGAGTGCATCACAAACCATACGTAGGATTCTTCCATTGAGGGTGTAGGGTTTAAAAGCAGCTAGTCAAAGGACATCAACACAAATTGAATTTAAAGACGGACACCCTTGACGCGCTAGACCCTAAACCCGGGAGAGAAATCATTTACACACAAGGCCCTTGACGCACCTAAACCCCTAAACCCAAGAAAGAAACCCTAAACCCCAAACCCTAAACCCTATACCCAAGAAAGAAACCCTAACCCCCAACCCCTAAACCCAAGAAAGAAACTCTAAACCCTATACCGAAGAAAGAAACCCGAAACCCTAAACCTAAGAAAGACACCCTAAACCCTAAACCCAACAAAGAAACCCTAAACCCTAAACCCAAGAAAGACACCCTAAACCCTAAACCCCTATAAGCAAGAAAGAAACCCCTGTCGCCCTGCTTCGCCTGGCGGAACCACCTGCCACTGTCGGCTTGCAATGAAAGCCTGGTCTGCACAGGGGGAAATGGAGGACTTCCAAAAATTCGGCTTAGGGGTGAGGGCATATATGTTTAAAGTTTAGGAGTAAAGCTTTGGGTTCATGGTTTAAGGTTTAGGAGCTAGGGTTTAGGGTTAAAGTTATGGGTTTATGGTTTTTAGGAGTTATAGTTTATGTTTAAAACTTAGGCTTAACGTTGTGGGCTTATTGTTTAAGGATTTAGGGTTCGGGGCTTAGGGTTTTCAGGCCACGGAGAGGCTTGGCATTAGGACTCAGACTAAAGGACCGTTCTACCGATTCGGCCACAACTTAATAGTATTTAACGGTTTAGGGTTTAGGGTTTAGGGTTTTTAATAGTATTTACAATACGGATGATAGTATCAATGATAACGGCAACGGTAGTCAGAATCACGACCGCTGTAACAATAGCCGTAACCATAACAATAGCATGAATAACCAGAACAATAACAATAGCAATAAAAGTATGGGAGAAGCCCAAAAGCTGGAAACCCAGTAGCCTCAGTCCTTAAGAGTAATGTATAGGGAATCCCAGCAGTATTTATCCTAGCTCCGGTTTCCAACTTTTTGGGGCGTACTGTAAACCCTAAACCCCTAAACCCTAAACCCTAAACCCCAAAGGCTAAAGCCTAACCCCTAAACCCTAAACCCTAAACCTAAACCCTAAACCCTAAACCCTAAACCCTAAGCATGATGCGTCTCAGATTGTCCCTGCCTGTCCCTGGCTGTGCTCGCGAGGAAGCGAGTTGATGGCCACCTGCCAGCATGCTTCTCCTTAAGGCTCCCTGCGGGTAGTTCTCTAAATTAGGGTCCCTTTTCAGGGTCCGTTTTAAAGGGGTGCCGTACTATATTTGGGATCTAAGAAGGGACCCTAATTTAGAGAACTACCCATGTACTTACAGTACATCCGACAAGGCTCCATGTACCTACATAGTATATACTTCGGCCTTAAAGTACCAATATACGAAGCTCTCTAAAGCCGAAGTATATTTAAAACCGGTAACTGGTACGGAGCCAGAGAGTCTCCTATGCCCTACGACCTAGCCCAACGAGCAAAGTACCGTACAACACTAGCAGTAAACCTACGTAACTACGACGGCTGCTGCTGCGACTACTTCTACTAATACTACTACTATTTCTATTTTTGCTGCTAATACTACTGCTGCTACTACTACTACTACTACCACTACTACTACTACTACTACTACTACTACTACTACTACTATGACGACGACGACTACACCGACGATGACGACGACGACGACTACTACTACAAAAGCAA
>CAJNDV010032323.1:21153-34614 GCA_905221635.1 Symbiodinium sp. CCMP2456 | reverse complement strand
CCCTAAACCCTAAACCCTGACCCCGCATTTGCACAAATGTGGCAGGACCTGGGGCCTGGGGTGGAGACCCAGACGTAATGATTCAAGGAAGATAATCCAGAGAAACCCAACACCCCTTAAAAAAGGGTTTAGGGTTTAGGGTTTAGGGTTTAGGGAATATACCTTAAATTTTAGGGGCCTTGAGATGATGATTTAAGGTATATTCCTTAATTAAGCGGTATTGTTGGGCTCTCTCATAAGGTCGTGGGTTGGTAGGGTGACACCGGAGGTGCATGGTGCTCCAGCCATTCGCAAGCCCTGGACCTAAACGCCCGAGCCCAAACCCTAATATAGGGGCCTTCGTTGTTAGACTTGGGTTTTGGGGGAGGCTATGGTATAATTGTAGCAGGAACCTGATGGAACAGTATTAGTACTGATGCAGGCTTCTAGATTCTGTAAAACCCTAAACTCAAACCCGACTGAACCAAACGCCAAAGACTGTAAACATCTGCAAAGCCTTTGTTGCGGGCTTCCCACCGAGCCCCCTTAAGCCCTGAAGCCCTAAAGCCCTAAAACCCTGAAGCCCTAAACCCTAAGGCCCTAAAGCCCTAGAAAACTCTCAAAACCCTAGAACCCTAAACCCTAAAACCCTAAAGCCCTAGAAACCCTAAAACCATAAAGCCCTAAAAACCCTAAAAACCATAAAACCTTAAAAACCTTCAAAACCGTCAAAACCCTCAAAACCCTAAGCCCCCTGAGCCCGAGCCCCAGCTGCCGGAAACCCGGACCAGGCGCAGCCTCCTGGCGACTTTCCGTACTACTCATGCCCTGTCTCCCTGCACAAAGGGCTTACGTGTTTTAGGGTTTAGAGGTTTGGGGTTTCGGATTTAGGGTTTAGGTAAAATTTAGGGGCTTTTAGGGTTTCGGTTTTAGGGTTCATATGGTTTTATAGGGTTTCAAAGGCTTTTGCACACCCCGAAAACCGTGAGCGCGACACCCTAATGGGTTTAGGGTTCAGGGTTTAGGGTTTACTAAACCCGCATTGAAGCTTTTTTTTTGGAGTTTCCGGGTATGTTGGGGTCCAGGCCGAAGGTTTTTTCCTGCGAGGGCGACGATAGGGCCCTCAGTAATCTGCATTGCTGCAACAATCTGCATCTACACGCCAGGTGCAACTATACTAACCCTAAACCCTAAACCCTAAACCCCTAAACCCCTAAACCCCAAACCCCTAACCCCTAAATCCTAAACCCTAAACCTAGATCAGGTCCCCAAGTCCTCTTGTCCAAGACCCCCTGCAGTAGATCACAGTTGTCGTGGTGATGGCGGTGGTGGTGGTAGTAGTAGTAGTAGTAGTAGTAGTAGCAGTAGCAGTGGTAGTAGTGGTGGTAGTAGTAGTAGTGGTCGTCGTCGTCGTCGTCGTCGTCGTCGTCATCGTCGTCGTAGTAGTAGTAGTAGTAGTAGTAGTAGTAGTAGTAGTACTAGTAACAGCAGCAGTAGCAGTACCAATAGTAGCAGTAGAAGCACAGTAGATAGTAGCATTCGTAGTTGTATTGTAGTTATCGGGTTCCAGATGCGATTGTAGTCGGAGTGAGACCAGGTAGTTTCGTCAGTGTTAAATTAACACCTGCCACAATCCTGCAACTAAGGCATGGAACTGAACTCCTTTCATGCCCTCCTCCGCAAGTCCGGCATCAAGCTGGACATGCGTACGCAATGCATCGTGCTTGCTGCACCTAGGCAGCTCAGAATTGTAAGCCGGCTGGCTTACTTAACGATAGTTTGTGTACTGCCGAACACCAGTAGCCAGCTCCTGTATGGCATGGGTTTTCAATTGATCAGTGCTGCATGCGCATCCCGGCCATCTACACTTTCTGATTTCTTGCCAGAACTGGCACTTTTCGATTTTAACACGTCGGGTACGGAGCACACAATACAAACAGCCGGCCAGCAAGGGCAAGTCGTTCCTGTGTAGCCAGGCCCTGGCATGGTACTAGTTGTGGCGGCAGCCGTAGCAAGAGTGGCACAAATTGTCATGGTGACTATGCAACCGATGTCAGCAACAGTCGCAAGAGCGGTCAAACAAGCTGCAGGCACATGATTCCAAGGATCAGTAGTGGCATTAGGAGCCTCACGTCTTGCACTACCCGGCCCCTTTTCACTCCCCCGAAGCCACAAAGCCCTAGGCCGTTCTGACCGCCGTCCTCCCGTTGGAGCTGCACCACCTGGTCGCAGCGCTGGTGGGTGCGGTCCGGCACCCGGCTCTGCAGAGTCCCAGAACTATAATGAGCAGTTGAAAAATATTGATAATAATACCTAAAGTGGTAACCCAACAGCAATCAGACTTCTGATGAAGTGTCCAATATAGAATAGACAAGCTTTAATTTAGGGACAAGGCGAGTTTCGGAAAATAAGAGACCCGTTTATAGATCCCGAATGATGATTGAACGCACTTGATCGCATAAAACGCGAGCGTAAATTTAAGGGCAAGGTCAGTTGCGGAAAATGAGACCCGTGTACAGACCTGAAATGCCCAAATGTGATAGAACCCAAATAGAAAGCCTCCTTAAACACGGGTTCCCTTGGTGCTAAGAACACCGAGAAGTCCTCTCTTGCGTGCCAGGGCGGCGTTTACGGCTTTGGGGGTGTAGGGCTCGGAGGGAAACCCTAAACCCTAAACCTAAAACCCTAAACCTCAACCCTAAACCCTTAACCCTAAACCCTGAACCCTAAACCCTGAGTTTGGTGTTTACCATCCAGCGTTTCTATTCTGTTGCTGTCCGACCCTTGGAACCAGGCCAAGGGTTCCCTATCTCCTAGGTACTTGGAGGTTCATGGGTAGTTATAAGTGGGGTTATAAGTAGGGGAACTGTAACTGTAATGATAACCCATGTTATTGGACTTATAACTCCACTTGTAACTACCCATGAACCTCCAAGTAGTATTAGGGTGACCCCTTAAAGGGGACCCTTCTTAACCCGACCCTAATCTTAACTCCTACTATTCCTTCGAGCCCCCGTCCGAATCTCCGAAGAACCGGGTTTAGGGTTTAGAGTTTTAGGGTTTTAGGGTTTAGGGTTTTAGGGGTTTAGGGTTTTAGGGGTTTAGAGTTTTAGGGTTTTAGGGTTTTAGGGGTTTAGAGTTTTGAGGTTTTAGGGTTTAGGGTTTTAGAGTTTAGGGGTTTAGGGTTTAGGGGTTTAGTAGTTTAGGTCTCAGGGCTTCGGGTTTAGAGTGTAGGGGTTTCGGGTTTAGGGACTAAGAACCCTAAACCCTAAACCTTAATCCAGTTGCACCCCCAAGACCCAACTCCTACGCTCTAAATCCTCTAAACCCTCACCACAGAGGCCGCTTACATGCTCCTGCAGAAGCTCGATGCCACCGTGCAAAGGTCCCGAGGGTTCAGGGTTTCGGTTTAGGGTTTAAGGCTTTCGGCGTTGAGGGATGTTGGGGGTATCTTCAGAGTTAGGGCTTAAGGTTGAGGTTCAGCGGTTTCGGGTTCAGGGTTGTGTAGGCACTAGGGTGTAGCAGTGCTGTAGTTTAGGTCTTGCATGTGGAGCTTTATGCGAAGGAACCACCACCTCTGGTTTCTAGCCTGACGGGGCTTAGGAAGCCTTGCGCATGAAAGCAGGGCCCGTCATGAAAGAGCGATATGCCACGATGAAGGAAGCTTCAGAAATACAGGCTCTCATATGGGTACTTCCTGCAATCATGTGGGAGTCCCCGAGAGAGATATAAGAGTACTTTCATCCCTACGCACAGCACCCCCCAAAAGCCCTAAGTAAATGTAAAATTTAAACCACCCAAAACCCCAAAACCTACATGCTAAACCCAACCCCATGCCCTAAACTCAAACCGTCACCTCCAAATCGAAAACCACGAGCGCTAGACCCTATAAGCCCCAGACCCTAAGTGGAGCAAGTAAGCATCACACCCGAAACGCGGCAGCCCAAACAACGACCGGACCGCCCACGCAGACCCTGGCACACTAAACCCTAAAACCCGAAACCCAATGCTTAGGCAAACAGCCCTGATCCCCAACACTTCAAAGTTGAATTGTCTGGTGCTTAGTAGGGAATGGGGGAGTGAATCCCTATGATAGTCCCTTAAGGTCCCTTAGAGTAGTCCCTATAACCCATGCCCCCATTCCCTACTACCCTAAACCCTAAACCCTAAACCCTAAACCCTAAACCGCTAAACCGCTAAACCCTAAACCCTAAACAGAAAAACCCTAAACCCTAAACCCCTTATAGATTCCTTTACAGAATCCTTATAGATCCCTTTAAAGGAACCCTAAACCCTAAAAAGCACCAGACAGTGAAAGCCCGAAGCTGACAACAAAACCGAGTGAAGCCCTGGCCTACCATGCGAAGGCCATGGGCACTAAACGTCCCCTAGGTCCCCGGGTTTAGGGTTTTAGGGGTTTTAGGGGTTTTAGGGGTTTTAGGGGTTTTAGGGGTTTAGGGGTTTAGGGTTTTAGGGGTTTGGGGTTTAGGGTTTAGGGTTTAGGGTTTTAGTACCCTTTTGCCCTTTTTCTTTTAGGATCCCTTAATAAAAGCCAAGTAGTAGGAAAAAGGGTACCCTTATTATTTGGGGCCTAGACTAGGGGAACCTAGTCCCCCCCTAAACTCTAGTCCTTAAACTACCAGAACCTAATTTTGTGTAGGTTCTTATTATAAACCTGAATATAGAAGATAAAGGGACCCTATCAAAAAGTAGGTTTTGCTAGCTTAAGGTAGTCCTTAAGCCCTGAAGCCCTAAGCCTTAAACCCTGAAGACCGAAACACTAGACCCTCAAGCCTCAAGCTCTAAGCTCTATACCTTAACGCCCTCAACCCTAAACCCAAAAGCCTTCAACCCCCCCAAACCCTAAACCCTAATTAGAGCCCTAACCCCTAACCCTAACCCCTAAACCCTAAATTACTAAAGCCCCGACGGCCCTAACGCCTCAGCCCGAAGGCGTCCGGTCCAATCATCTGTGCACAAGGCCAAGCAGGCCAGATCAGTTTTGGAGATATGGGTTGAAAAAGAGGTTTAGGGGTGTCGGGTTTAGGGTTTAGGGGTTGAGGGTTTAGGGTTCTTTGTTCAGGGGTCTAGGGTTTCAGGTTTAGGGGCTGAGAGGGGCTATTTCGCTGCTCCAAGTGGTGTTGAGGGGAGCTTTTAGGAGGGGTCTAGGCGCGTGGCTTTGGGGGATTTTTCACGGGACCGTTTGGGGCGGCCCCGGAGGATGCCGCCTTTGCTTCCGCCTCTCGAGCTCTATTTAAAGGGTTCGGGGTTTCGGGTTCTTCTCTGAAAACCTTGCTGACGCACTATTCTAAACCACGGCATCCCCCCCACCTCCCACCACCGGCAGATTCCATGATTTTTTTTTGGATTGGCGCTTAACGATGATTGAAGGGATCCGCGAGGGGCACTCCGCAGGCGGTTGCAAGAAATATTTCTCCCACAGCGGCTTGCGTTTCACTGCGAACCCCCCTAAACGCTAAACCCTAAACCCTCAACCCAAGGTTTGGGCGGCTTGCAAAAGAGGCACTTAGAAAAAAAACCAAAATCCTCAACCCTCAACCCTCCACCCTATCCTTACCGGGCGCCCGGGCTCGCGGTCCCATGCAATTTTTGCGAGGGCCGAAAGCTCCCAAGAGCAGCCCCTTCCATGGGGTTTGGGGTTCCCTTCAGGGTTTGGGGTTTGGGGTTCCTTTAGGGTTCAGGGTTCCTTTAGGGTTCCTTTAGGGTTCTTTTTGGGTTCCTTTAGGGTTCCTTTAGGGTTTAGGGCTTTGGGCTTTAGGGTTCCAGTCTTGTGTTGAGCAGGCATGCTATGTGTTTGGGTTAAGATCTGGCCGGATCTTCAAGATTTCCATGCTCCGAGCCTAGGTTAAAAGATACTTCAACTTTGTGAACTTCTTGTTCCGGCGAAGAGGCTTGACCCTCTAAACTCTAAGCCCGAAATCCGGACTCTGAAAGTCCTGAGTCGTAAACCCCTACAGCACCCGCCCACGCGGTGTTCCACGGCAACACCCTAAACCCTAAACCCTACATGCCCTTCGTCTGAGAGGCTGAGAAAAACCGCCCAGCTGCTGACCGCCGCACACCGGCCGGCCGCAAAGGCTTATTCGGCAACGTATGTCCGTTTTTGGAAGTAAGAGTGTACTGTGTCACTATATAGTATAACACAACATAGTATGATATAAAACAATGTGGCGTAACGTACGACTTGTTTCGAGAGGTTGTCGGTTTAGGCCGCTCGACCCTCAAGTCCACTTGGGTTTAGGGTGTGGGGTTTAGGGTCTTCGGTTTTGGCGAATGCTGGCGAAAAGCGTCTGGGGTTTAAGCCTTTGCGCCCCAAAAGCCCTGAGTTGTTGAACCTTGGCACTAACTTAGCAGCTTTAATCCCGAAGCCCTAAACCCTTAAACCGGGACCCTAAACCCTAAACCCTAAACATCCCTAAACCCTGACCCTAAAAAGGCCAGTTCCGATGGTCCCCTAGACCTTAAGGTTTCAGCGAGGCACCAGATGCTTCGGGTTCTGGGTTTCGAGCCGGGCAATCCTGTTTTTTATATTATTGGTTTAGGGGGTTTGGGTTTAGGGTTTAGGGTTTAGGGTTTAGGGTTTAGGGTTTAGGTTTTTTTTTGGTTTTAGGGTTTTAGGGTTTAGGGTCTAGGGGTGATAAGGAGGCTCGCAAGCCTGTCTGGAAGCTGTCGTGTCTCATAGTAACCGTTCCAGAGCCGCACTAGTAGCATTCATAGACCCGAAGCCTTAAATCCTAAACCGCCCTAGGCCCAAAGCCTTGAACCCTGAAGCCGTCCTAGGGTTGATGATACAAATTCTGCATATACCACTATTCTCATAGTTTAGGGTCCTTCAGGTAATGCGGGATATATATATATATATATATCTATATATGTATGTATATATATATATAATATGTATATATATATATATATATAAGAAGTAGTTCAGCATCCCAAGAGCTCTCGGACAGGCCTTGAGGAGGTGACAGCCAAGCCCGAGGCGGGCTGAACGGGCTTCAGGACTCTTCTGGGAGCTGTAGTAAGTGCAACTTAAACCCTACCCTAAACCCTAAACCCTAAACCCTAAACCCTAAACCACGAAATCTTAAAACGGGGCTTCATAGCGAACTTAAGCATTTCAGGCGGGTCTTGTGCTATGTTCTTCGGGAATTCTCGAGTTTAGAGGCGGGAGCTCGGGACTTGATTTCTGCTGCTCGGCACGCCCAGAGAAAGCGACAGTAGCGCCAGTCGCTGACATGAGGCTACTTGGAGGCTCATGGGTAGTTATAAGTGGAGTTAGCTACCCTACTTATAACTCCACTGAGCCTTATGTTCCTTCTCTTGCCAGGTTTGCTTGGAGGCTCATGGGTAGTTGTAAGTGGGGTTATAAGTAGGGTAGCTGTAATTATAACCCATATTAGGGGACTTATAGCTTCACTTTTAACTACCCATGAACCTCCAAGTAAGCTTTGAGCCTAATGTTCCTTCAGGTATTTCTCTGGCTAAAGAACCTGATCTCTGCAGCACAAGAACCGAAACTTTATCTTATACCGGGCCGCTATGTAGGATGCTGTAAATTTGTAGCGAGATCAGGGTTTTGGGGCTTTGGGTTTGAGAACTCTAAACTAAACGATGAAAACAACTCTACAATGTTGGAGCTCCGAATCCCTCAACACCCTTCATAACCACCCCAAAAGGACTCACACAAACACAAGCTTCAAGGGTCCATAACGGTTCCACAAGTGTACAGTAGCGGGATTCTATAGTTAGGATTTGAGGGTTTGGGGGGCGATACTCGCAGTTCTGGCTTTCTGCAAAACCCCCCCAACCCCAACCCTAAACCCCTAAGCCCTAAACCCTAAACCCCTAAACCCTAAACCCTAAACCCCAACCCTAAACCCCTAAGCCCTAAACCCCCCCCCTATAGGGACCCTTACGCTCCAAAAGGCAGGGGATCCTCAGAGCCCTGGAACTCTACGCTCCCTACGTGGACCATAGAAAACCCTGATGTCCTTAGGTGGTTTTAGGTCCACAAACAAAAGTACAGCACCCTTATAAAAAAAGGACTCTGAAAGGGACACGAATTTAGAGGACCACTCATGTAGTTCTTTCATAAAGGTCGGGTTTTTCGGGTGAAGCCCTAAACACTAAACCCACAGCCCTAAGCCCTAAGCCCTAAACCCTAAACCTTAAGCCCTAGGCCCTAAACCCTAAACCCTAAACCCAAAACCCAAAACCCAAAACCCAAAACCCATAACCCACAGCCCTAAGACCTAAACACTAAACCCTAAGCCCTAAGCCTTGGTTTAAGTGCCGCGACCTTGCTGCCAAGGTTCGCAAGCCCTCTGTGATGCCTGTCCAGGCACAGGGTTGTAAAAGCTTCTCTTGGGGCTTCGGCAGGTTTAATTCACATTTAGGGTTCAGGGTTTAGGGTTTAGGGTTTGGGGTTTAGGGTTTAGGGTTTAGTGGCTTCTCTTGGGGCTTTTGCGCAGGTTTTAAGTGCAGCTTTGTGGAGTTTTTGAGAAGGTTTGGTAGAGGTTTGATTGGCTGCTTTTCTGGTTTGTAGAAGGGTTTTTTGGGTTCAATGAAGGGTTTTCTTGGGGCTTAAGCCCCCAAAGCTAAACCCTAAACCCTAAACCCTAAACCCTAAACCCCGGCCCTAAGCACTGGACCCTGTCGGGTCGGCACGGCACTGCCTTCTGCGCTTTTCAAGCGGCTGAGGCCAAGGTGCACTTCGAATCTCCCACAAGGGGTTGGGTATAGGGGCACTAAAATTAGATCAGAGTTTTGGGGCACATTGTACAAGAGCTGCATACGGCCTTTAAGGGACTACTATTACTTGGAGTTCCGGGTGGTTGTCGTAGCATCTCGGCAGTCAAGGGAGCGTGCTGCAGTGAGCCTGTACGCCCCTGAAAAGCATTCAACCCCTAGCCTAGACCAAACTCTTCATCACCTGACCACAAACCCTCTTGCCACTGTTAACCCTAAACCCTAAACTCCCAAAAACCCTCAACCCTAAACCCTAAACTCCATAAGCCCTAAGCCCTAAACCCTTTGCAGCCCTAAGCTTCTCGTGCCGTTGTAGAACCTCCCAGGCGCCCAAGTTCAAGGCGAACAGCTGGGAGGCCGAGGCAAGGACCGTGAAGTTTGAGAAGTTGCTGGGGGGATGGATTTAGGGTTTGGGGTTTGGGGGTTTCGAGTTGTTGGATTTCGGGTTTAGGGTTTGGGGGTTGTGGGTTTAGGGTTGAAGGTTTAGGATTTGGGGGTTTCAGGACTGGCTCGGAATAATTAGGGTTTAGGGTTTAGGGTTTAGGGTATTATTTTCTTGCAGTCCCCCGTACAAGTGCAGCATAACGTGCCCCACGACCCTCTTCGAACCCCGCAGCAATCCTGAATCGGCAGTGCTTTGTAAAACCTCGAACCCTGAAGCCTCAAACGCCAGTCCGAAAGACAGAAACCCTTATCCTTGAGCTACCCTAAACTCTAAACCCTAAACCGATATCCTTAAACCCACATCCGCATAGCCTCAGCCCTTAACAACTCTGAAACCCCCTGGCCTTGAACTCCTCTCTAATGTAGGGGCCTTAATAATTAGAATAGGGTTTTGGGGTCTACTATACTATACTTATAATAAGGAGCCCCAAAACCCTATTCTAATTAGTAAGGCCTCTTCTATACTATACTTATAGCAAGGAGCCCCAAAACCCTATTCTAATTAGTAAGGCCCCTACCTTAGATCATCATCATCACACTCATCATCGACCGAAGCAAGATGGTCTTCACCGAGATCTAAGCCCAGCAGCCAGGTGGGAGAGCTTGTCGGGCAGATCTCCTTGCATCTTGGCACAGTCAGAAGACCATTTTGTCTCAGAGGGTTGAAGGCTCAGGTGGGGCCGCTGTTAAGGCATCTGGCTTCTCTGCTTTGAAATACTCTCGGAAAGTCCTCTGAACCAATATTCTTAGCCGAAAAAAGCCCCTAAGCCTCTTTGGGATGATGCTTGCAGTGCCTGGGTTGGCCTTCTGCATGCCCAGCCAATGCCTGCAAAATGTAGACCCCTGATTACTTGGAGGTTCATGGGTAGTTATAAGATGTTATAAGTGGAGTTAGAAGTCCCTTAATATGGGTTATAAGTATAGCTACCCGACTCCTCACCCCACTTATAACTACCCATGAATCTCCAAGTAATGAAAGGAACCTCGGGCCAATAATCAAGATCAACGTGGTGCAAATCCTACCTAAACCCTAAACCCTAAACCCTAAACCCTAAACCCTAAACCCTAAACCCTAAACCCTAAACCCTAAACCCTAAACCCTAAACCCTAAACCCTAAACCAATCAAGATCAACGTGGTGCAAATCCTACGGTTTTGGCCTATGTAGCTGGGGGAGTCGTGCACTGCAGGCCTAACCGTCCCTCAACTCGAGGCTCTGGGAGGGTTTAGGGTTTAGGGTTTAGGGGTTTGGGTTTAGGGTTTAGGCCTTCAGGCGGGCGGTTCTCTAAAGTAGGGCCCCTTTTTCGGAGACCAAAAGAAGGTAGCACCCGTTTAAAAAGGGCCCTCAACGGGACCTTGATTTAAAGAACTACCCGGATGCCTTCAAGGACTGATACGAGCCGTGCACATGTTGAGTCCATCACGGAGCGGCTCGGAAGATGGATACGGGTTCTAAGATTCTAAGGATACTTAGGCTCCCCGGCAGGCCTTCTCTCGGAATTTTGGTTTGTGAGTTCTGGCTTTACTCGAAGCTTAGGGTGCGTGGCCGCTTGTTTGATCCTAGCTGTGGCAGCTGTCCTAAACCCTAAACCGACGTTTATCATCATCCTCGTCCTCTAGGTTCCCCAGTAGTACCCTTTTTCCCTTTTTTGGTTTGGGGTCTCCTTATTAAACCCAAACAGAAAGAAAAAGGGTACCCTAAACCCTAAACCCTAAACCCTAAACCCTAAACCCCAGGCCCTTTGTTATGAAGGGCCTTCTTACCGGGCCCGTTGTCGTCAGATTCGGCCTCTGCTCATAGAGTTGCGCCGCGCTTCGTGGCCATGCCTTTGGGTTTCGGGTTTAGGGTTTGGGGTTTAGGGCTTAGGGTTTAGTTTAGGGCTTTGGGTTTAGGGTCTAGGGTTTAGGGCTTAGGGTTTAGGGCTTAGGGTTTAGGGTTTAGGGTTTTGGGTTTAGGGTTTAGAAGATTGCTTGATAAAGACCTGCGTCTGACTGGGCAGCCACTTCCTTCACCGTCGAAGTCTTGGTAATATAGGGGCTTAAATAATTACGTATATTGTTTTGAGGGGATTTTTATTATAAGTATAGTATAATATATCCCAAAGCCCTATTTTAGCTATTAATGCCCCTGTACAGAACCCTTATAGTACCACACTGGGTGGGATGCGCCTTTTCCGACATGTTCCCCTAACAATCTTCCGACATCTGATATACCCGAAACCCTCTTCTTTGATTTCAGGCCATAGCAAGACCTTGCCAACCTGCGTCAAACTTGTTCTTCTCTTTTCGGCCCTTCTGATGCTTCGACTCAGATCCACAGCATGAGTTCGGGGTAGGGGCTTAAGGGCGGAGGGTTTTGAGTTTACAGGTAGTGTTAAGGGCGTCGGCGTATGCCTAATTCCCGAAACATGAATCGCTTAAACAACAAAAGTACTCCCTACCCTACTCTGCCTGTTCGAAGGGCTCCAATGCCCCAACCTTAACCTCAGGAACCCCAAATCCCTAAACGCTAAACCCTAAACCCTATACCCCAAACCGTAAACCCTAAACCCATAAGTCCTAAAGCCCCGCCTCAACCCCACAGAGCTCTGAACCCTAAACCCTCCGCCATAAACCCTCAACCCTACAGGACGCTAAACCCCAAAAACTACCCCTGAACCCGAAACCCAAAAACCCTAAACCCCTAAACCCTCAACCCCAAATCCCCTAAATTCTGAACCCTAAAGCCCTAAACCCTAAACCCCAAACTCTAAACCCCAAAAACCCTAAACCCTAAACTAGAAACCCCTAAACCCTAAACTCTGAGGGCTGTCCGCGCGACGCTGCTGCCCGTACTTCCCACAGCGCGCGTCGACGGCCTCTCGGACTCGGGGATGCGAAGGTGGAGCCTCGGAGGTTCAGGGATGTACGTAAAGGTGCACACACACACATAATATATATATATATATATATATATATATAACACATAAAACTTATGTAACATATATATATATATACATATACATATATATATATGTATGATACGGAGATGTTCAAGAGAATTATCAGTGTCAGGCTCATCATTGTCATTACCGTTCTTAGGCTGTGGTTTCGGCCATCATCGTCTTATCGTCATGATTCTTGATGCTTGCCATTAGCATCCTTGGTATGGTCACGAAAACCACGGTCGTAATCCTCGTGATTGCAAAATTTGCGAGGTTCTCTAAACTACGAGGCCCTGAATGTAGAGACTGTGTCCCTACTACTCGCATTCATCCTTTTTCCTTTCCGATTGTTTAGCCTAAACCCTAAACTCTAAACCCTAAACCCTACTAAAGTTGTGTTGTCTCTGCTACCATGTGCTTCCACTGAGGCTACGTGACGGCCAACCCAATGGGAGGTCGCGGGTGTTTCGGTTTCGGAGCCTGCGCTTTCGGCTTCAAGTTACGGTTGGGGGCAGGGTTTAATACAGGGACCTTAATAATTAGAATAGGGTTTTGGGGCCCATCATACTATAACTATAATAAGGACCCCCCAAAATGGTATTGGTAATAAACCCTAAACCCTAAACCCTAAACCCAGTCAGAGTGTGGGAAGGGGTAAAGCTTGGAAGCCGTGCAGGTCGCCAAGAGCAGCCGACAGGGTCAGCGAGAGTTGCTACAGGTCTTACACCTTCCGTGGGAAAGCCGAAGCACTAAGCTGTTCCTCCACTGCTTGCATGTATGTACGTATGTATGTACGTATGTATGCATGTATGTATGTATGTATGTATGTATGTATGTATGCATATGCTATATGTTTTTATATGTGCGGACGGGTAGTTCATAGAATCAGGCTTCTTTTCGAGGGGCCGTGTCCCAACAGGCCACCCCCCCAACCTAAACCCAGAAACCCCCAAACCCTAAACCCTAAGCCCTAAGCCCTAAACCCTAAGCCCTAAACCCTAAACCCTAAACCAGAAACCCCCAAACCCTAAACCCTAAGCCGCACCGATCCGGCCGCCGTCTCTCTCCGATCCCACGGCTTCAACAGGGGCAGCGTTGTAGTGTAGCTGTCCCGAGGAACCCCCTCAAGGAACCCTCATCTTACACCCAACTGAACCATTAGTAAACCCTAAGCCCTAAACCCTAAACCCTAAACCTCTTTTCGCCAAGGAAAATCCAGGAAATCCCTCCAGTGCAGTACACAGTTCTCAGACCCCGGAAAAGCCCGAGGCCAAGCACCTCTCAACCTTAAACCCTAAGCCCTGAAGGGTTTAGGGTTTGGGATTTGGGGTTTGGGGTCTAGG
>CAJNDV010032322.1:22693-41218 GCA_905221635.1 Symbiodinium sp. CCMP2456 | reverse complement strand
GTCGGTCGGTAGGTCGGTAGGTCGGTAGGTCGGTAGGTCGGTAGGTCGGTAGGTCGGTAGGTCGGTAGGTCGGTAGGTCGGTAGGTCGGTAGGTCGGTAGGTCGGTAGGTCGGTGGGTGGGTCGGTAGGCACGTAGGTAGGCAGGCAGGTAGGTCGGCAGGTAGGAGATTAGGCAGGTGAGGTAGGTAGGTAAGTAGGTAGGTAGGTAGGTAGGTAGGTAGGTAGGTAGGTAGGTAAGTGGGCAGGTAGGCAGGCAAGCAGGGTCGGTAGGTAGGCATGTAGGTAGGAAGGTCGGTGGGTAGGTAAGTTGGTTGGTAGATAGGTAGGTGGGTGGGTAGGTAGGTATGCATGTACATAGGTATATGTATATGTGTGTGTTTACAAATACACACAGACACATACATTTTAGATATTGTTGTGTTCGTCGGGTAAGCTTATAACTGATTGAGCATGCGTAAACATGACTGTAAATATAACTGAATAGATGGAAAGTAGTACATCTACATATATACGTGCGTGTGTGTGTGTGTGTGTGCGTGCAAGCAAACTGCAAAGGTCCATAAAGAATCGAAGGCTGATTATGGACATAAGAGGGTAGTCAAACAGTCTGTTCAATGCATCCGGTGCGCAGCCGCTGATCACTTCCAAACTGAGGATCCTCAGCCTACACTCCCCTAACCCCGCCCACGAAAACAAAGTCTGCCTGAAGTAACCGACGAGCCTGTTAAGCAACAAAACTGAACACAATTAGGGGGTCCTCCCTGTTCTGAAACACCCTAGCTGGGTCCTCCAGCTAAGACCTAGACAAGCCAGGTGTGCCCGCGCAAAGACATGTCCGGGTGGTGAAGCTTGGTACTGTTCGCACTTGATGGAGCGCCACGACCAGATGCACGCCTTGCAAAGCTTATTCGAATCCGCCAAACCGCTGCTTCAGGCATGTTCACACAAACACACACTGAACAGCCTTACAGGCACAGGGAACGACCGTTTCGAACAACCACGTAACTTGATTGGTGCGAACCTTGGGTGCGCAATCTCGAGCGAAATTGCACTGCACACGACCTCCTATCGTTCCGAAGCCGTGTCGATTAAGACTCGAGGAAGCGGTTTCCGGCGATGGAGCTTGGGATGAGCTTTCGTCATGTGCATTTGAATGTACTTGGGCACTAGGCCCTAGGCTTTTCAATCCTTAACCTTCAAGGCCGAACAATCGAGGTAGGCGTCTGGGCCTTTGGGCATAAGCGTCTTGGGAATGTTTTCGATCATTACACTTCTTGCCCCAGGCTTGAAACCTGTTCAGTAGCTGCATCTGGGCCATCTGGGCTCGCTGACGTGTTTGCGGAACTCCGAAGGTCATCCGCTTAAGGTTTTACACTTGTGAGAGCGTAAGGCTGCAAAGTTTAGGGCTCGGGGGTTTCGGGATACTGGCTCCGAGTTACCCGACACCTGGAGTGACCCTCAAAGCCCTCCGAAAAACATTCTGAGATGAGATCCTGTGAGACCCGATAAGGGGAAGGATAAAATATACCGCTGGCCCTGGAAACCCAACCAACTCTCTAATACAGGACTCGGAATACGGAATACTTCACAATAGTGTTGCCTGAAACTGTATTCCATAATTAAAATACAACAGTACTACAGCATATTCCGAAAGCACGGATTTGCCAAGCGCCGAGAAACATCTGGTGTCGACGGACTTTTGCCTGCACCCAGGTCATCGGCGCAAAACTGAGGGTTTAGGGCTTGGGCGCTGATTGAAACCTCTTTTTCACCTGCCCGTTAAGTAGGTCGAGCGCCAAGGTTGGCTGAGGTGGTAGCTGCTTGCTCTTGGTCAAAACACTATCACCACCTCCACCTCAACTAAAACCCCTCACTATTCAACCCGTATGCATTCAAAGCACAGCTCTCGGGCTCAGGGTTCAGCAGCTAGGCTTCGGTTCTATGGTCAATATTATAGGGCTAATGCGGCTAAGGGCCACTGCTCCTCGCCAAGCATTTTCTTTGAGGAGGTCGGGGGTTAGCACGTTGCAATCGAAGGCGAATAGCAGGTTTGTAGTACAGCTGGTCGCTCGCAGTCATGATCAGAAATTGTAAGGAAATTGTCGCGAACTCTCGAAATTCTCCGTGCGGGTTGAGGGAAATTCTCCATATCTGCGGATCATCTGCGCTGCTCCAAAAAACTTTATGGGATCTACAGATGCACCTTCTTTTCGTTTAGAAACACAAACCCTAGACCCGAAACTGGTGAAATATGACATATGCCCGTTCGAGAGATGAAGGACGCAGCAAGCAGGGCTCTTACAACAAATTGCAGATGGCCCTAGACATGTGGATGCGGGGCTTGACTCCATGACTGATGTGTCTGATTGTTCGTGTACACACACATACATGCATTGCACTTTGTGTTGTGCGTGTATCCTTTGACGGGTATGTGCGTGTGTATTCAGCATCCTGTACGTTAGAAATCGAAAACCGCGGCTCATGCAAACATCTGTGGCATAATGCAAGACGCGTGCGTGCAGTCGGCCTACATGTTATTACACATACACAAACACGGCTGAACACATGTGCACGTGTATGCGAACCCTGTCCTAATCCCTCCCATGTTGCAAACCACATCCCTCCGAAGTGCAGCAGCGAGTGGCACTTGTCTGAGGCATTGAATCGAGGACAAGATGGAAATATCGTGCCGACGCCCACCTTGGCGTGCGGAGTCGTAGATGTAGGCTTGAGAGCTTAAGGGGTTGACGTGTAGGGTCGCAATTCAGGCTTGAGAAATCATACCCACGAGGCTTCGGGGACGCCGTATTACCCGCTGCGCTCGCCGCGCTCTGCCGCTGAGAACTCCGTAGCTTGAAGTGAATGGGCTCTTATGTGCTTCCACCGCCCGGAGTCTTTAATTGCTAAAAATCTGCACTCAAATTCGCATGTTCTTGAATCCCCCCCCACGTCTGGAAACGCCCTTCAACTCCTGACATAGATATCAGATATCCGTCTCGCGCACACACCGAACGTCTGTGTCCCATGGTGCGAGAGATGGGTGAAGCTGTGTAGGGCTCCTTGCTGCGGGGTGCACATTAAATCAGTTTCGGAAGACCCCGTGTATGTGACCTGCAGTGCTGTCTGCATACTTCCATAATACAAGTATAAGTAAGAGTAACAGTACCCAGCAAGCAGTAAACAGCAAAAGGTAGTGAGGTAGTACCTAATACAAGTAAACTAGTAATAGCAACACTCGAAATGACAGTAAGGGTAATCATAAGAGTATGAGTAGCGGTAAGAGTATGTGTCGTTGCCATGGCAATAGCAAGCGTAGTCCAAAAAAACAAAATTAAAAGTAAGGGAGTAACAGAGCAACAGCAACAGCAAGAGCGTTGATGACAGTGACAGTAACCGTAATCATGGGGTAATGATCTTGCTATCTGGATTCTTCCCTGGATTCGGCAGTGAAGGGGCAAACCTGCCTGATGGTCTGCCACAATCGGTTCAAGCATGGTTTGCGCTGTTGACCCACAAGATTGTGCGAAGATAAAGTACGAGTACCTCCCTTTTGGGTGGCTGGCTGAGTATTTTCGCACCTTCGCGGTTATGTAAGGCTTGTGCCCTGGAGCCTAAACCCGGAGTATAGGACTTTGGGGACCCACATAGCCCCTGAACCAGAGACAGAAAACACTTGCGGGGTTTGTTACAGACCCTCTACACTCCAGCTCTCCTATGTACTAAACCCAAGACTGACTTTGCCCAGTGGCATTTGCGGGCAGGTTTTCAGTCAGCGCTTGGGGAATGGCAATGCAAGACCTGGCTGCATCTTAGCTTCGGGCTGTTGCTTCAAGGTGGAAAAACAAGAAACAACAAACTGTACAATGATGATTATGGTCTCCTTCCCGGCTTCCTTTAAGTGAAATACATTGGCCCGATAATACCGGCAAGAGGCCTAGAAGGGGTTATGGCCGCAGAAAAGGGCTTTTCCCGTGAGTTCCAAACTGACCTGAATGCATTGGACTAGCCTACGGCGCGTGGTTTCGGCGAGCGCCATTCATTAGAACTGGCAGCAGCAGCAGCAGCAGCAGCCGTGGCCGTGGCTGTGGCCGTGGCCATAGCAGTAGCGGTAGTGGTAGTAGTGGCGGCAGTAGTAGTAGTAGTAGTAGTAGTAGTAGTAGTAGTAGTCGTCGTCGTCGTAGTACAAGTAGTTGATTCGTGTTGCTGTTGCAAATGCAAAAGCAGCAGGAGGAGGAATAGATTTTGCTGCTATTGATATCGTTTTTGTCGTAGTAGTGGTTGTATAGTAGTCGTCGTAGCAGTGGAGATACTGTAGTAGTAGCAGGAGCAGGTGACCGTGGCGGTGGCAGAGGCAGTGGCAGTGTCAGTGGCAAAGGGTAGGAGTTAGAAACGTGGTTGTAGTCGTCGACCTTCCGGAGCTGGAGCACGTGCTTCTTCTTGAAACCCGGCACAATGCCATCTAATGTAGGGGCCTTAATCATTAGGATAGGGTCTCGGGGCGCCCATTTTCTTATAATTTTAACAAGGAGGCCCCAACACATTCTAGGTAAATACGCCCCTATATAAATCAGACCCGAGGATTGGGAAGGTCCCACCTGGTCTCATTGTCGGCGGCGGTCTTGCTCCTGGGTTGATCTTAGGGGAGGAAACTAAAAGTTTCAAACGACATCAACAATGTCGAAGCCTCATTGTCAACCCCTCAAGACATCTGGGCATGTAAAGAGATACTTAGATGGTGACATCGTCGCCAGCTGCAGGGTTGCTGAGCCTAACCAGCTTCAGCAACTCGGTTGTGAGTGGTTTCGAAGTTGTGGGGTTTCGTCTTCAGCCGTTCGACGGACTAGGAATGAAGCGAAACGCCCTCTCCAAAGGAATGAAAACCCGAGGTTCTTGTAGGGCTCGCGGATCTGTCCACTGGGGCACGTAGGATCCGTGAGGGCATAGGTCAAGACATAGCGGCTCCTGGAAATTGCTAACGTTCAACTCCATTGCTGTTTACTTTCTTCCAGGGTTTTGGGTTTTGGGGTTTCCAGGGTTTGGGGCTAAGGGCAATCTACTGGGTTCTGCTTGCTTCACCACATAATCACTGAACCGAAGCTCCCGTCGGCAAAGCAGGTGAGACATACAGAAATTGAAGTTCTGGAAAATAACGAACCTCGAACACGATTCCCGTCGCCAAGGTAGAATAGGAAAGCAGGAGGGCTCTGTTACGGACATACATCCTTACGCAAGTGCGATACCGTCAATCCTCTGCGTGCTTGGTGTACGAATCTAAATCGACCGAGGGGTCTATATCTTGCAGAGTCTGAGGCTGGATGCTTCTGCTTCAGCGAAAAGTGCTTGGGGCTTTGGGGAAATATCTTGCGAAGCCATATGTGCAGAGCTATCCGCTAGCCTCAGAGAGGCTTGAAGCCCACTCCGAAATAGTCAAGCAAAGTACCCAGGAACAAGCACGCATGTAAGATCCATTTTACAGATTTGGCTACTGGCAGTTTCCTTCGAGGAGTTGGTCCAAGGCCGATCCCTGCGATGTTTTCAACGGACGTGCCAGGCGGGGGAGGTCAGAGAGCAAGCAAACAAAATACCTGATTCAAAACGTAACTCCCTTGGGGGCCTTCGCAACCAGAAGATCCAGAGGGAAACTTGAAAGCTCAAACCTCCAGAAGCCGCCGGACTCAATGGGTGTAGAGAAAGCTAGAAGCGATTGCAAGCAGACCTTCTTCGGCTTCCGCCCGATGCTGGCTTAACCCAGGGGGGCTGTAAGAAACAACTCGTCAGGATTGAAAAACAGAGAAAACATAGCACCAGCAAAGGCTCTTGATGGCAGTGTAGTCGATGGAATCCTTGAAGCTGGCGTTGTGTACGCTCGCCACGCTCTCCTGACTGTCGGTCACTGCTCTGGTCTCGTCCCGCGACAATTGGGTTTCGGGTGGAAAGTCCCCAGACCTGCGTAGGCTCTACTTGGAGGTTCATGAGTAGTTATAAGTGGGGTTATAAGGTGGGTTACTATACTCATAACCCATATTAGGGGACTTATAACTCCACTTGTAACTACCCATGAACCTCCAAGTAGGAGGGGCTCAGATTCAGCAAGACCCGCACCACCCACTCTAGCGAAACTTGGCCATGCCTGCAGCCTTCCCTTGCATGTGATCTTCGACCTGCATGAGCCAAGATGCATTCACGCCAAAGCCGTAGTAGTCGCGAAGGTAGCTGTCCTCCGCAGGTGGAGAGCTCAAGTCTCCGGACACACCGTCTCAATACCCGTACAGAAGGTATAACCATCTCCTATCATAGTGCTATGGTCACAAGACTCGGTGCTATCCGGGATGTAGGTCTGGCGGCACCCAAAACCGTGCCGGGAATCTTCACTGAAATGACCACAACATGCAAACACGCGAAACTACAGCAAGATCAATTTGAATGGCCTGCCAATGCGAGGAACATGTCCAGGAATAGCACATGACAGCCTCAACCCCGTGACGCCCTACAACTTCGAGTATTCGGTCGAGGGACGTAGTCGTCCCCTGGTGCAGTGCAAGATGGCGTCCATTCGTCCATGGCAGTGTATTTCGGCTGCAAAACGACCGGGGGGGAGTCGGCATGGCCTGGATTCAGTGCCAACTTGGAGCTTGCACTACTCTGGATGCTGCGACGTTCATTTGTGCCAAAGTCCCAGGTTGCAAGCCTACAGCAGTTCAAACACTACGGCCAACAAACCAAAACATTATACCCTAAGCCCTAAGCCGGAAACCACTAAACCCTAGACGCTGCAATCCCGAAATGTGAATGCTGCTCTGCTCTTCTCCGCGGGTGTCCCAACTCCCAACGAGCCCGATACTTTCAGTCAAGCCTGAACACCTATGTTTTCGGCACATGGGGCCCCATAGTCAGTCTACTTGTTGGCCCAAACCCTGGCCTTTTGTCCTACTCGGCTCAGGTCTAGCCAGACCTGACCTCCTGCCAGTCATCTTGACGAAGACCGACACGAACCCTAAACCCTGCAGAGGTTTAGGCTTTAGCGGTTTAGGCGGTTTAGGGTGAAGCCTTTGTTGGCCCTCTCCAAGGAACCTCCGGAGAAGCTGAAATCGTGGACCCCGCCACAGAGTGCCAGTGCGGCCGCCTGCCTCGGAAAGCGCGATGAGATTTTGGTGCAACCGAAGCCCTCAGAAAGGGCTGTACCCCCAACCCCCCAGGTACCCACTATATAGGGTACTAGAGCTGTTAGGGCCCTATATAGTAGGTACCTGGGAGGTTAGGGTACAGTAATGCCAGCTGCAGTCCTTTTGCAGGCTAATCCCACTCTGGCATAGAACATGCTCAGATCCTCTGGGACCGTCTAGTTGCCTACTTTGTAGGGCTCTTCGAAGCCCCAGGATGGGTCTTAGGGTTTCCATGCAATAGCTGGGACTACGTCCCGTTGTAGATGACATCATCAACCACATGCTCAAGCCGCTACGGAAGGTTGCCACACCGATCGCGCGCACCTGCGCCAGTCTGAAACCCCATAATGCAAGAGCCCCCATACAGCTCACCCAAGCCTCGAACCCTCAATCGGGCCATCTCTCCCAGCTTTTGCCGTTGGCAATGACTCCCCAAGACACAAACCAAAGATCTTAAAGGGTGACATTAAAATATCACGTACGGCGAAACTAAACCTGACCAGGTTCACATTGGCGCTGAAAGGGATCAGGAAGCCGATAACCTTGCTGTGCAAAATTCTGCGGGCTGGACACTAGAGCCCGATACTGCACACTGAATCCTGAATCTTGCTCCCATGCATGGCAGACAGCACGAGCAAGCTACGTGCAGGTTGTATGCCAGCTAGGTGCAAAGCTAAGGTGGAAGACATGGGATGTCTGAGAACACTGCAGAAACAAAAACCCTGCTGTGCGGGGCTGAGTTCCTGAAGCGAGACTACCTTTCATGTTCACGACTCATGGGAAGCGACATCAAGTTCTAGATGCACTGCTCTGTGAGACAAATGGGTAGTTGTCAACATGATGGTCCCTTTTGGGGTACCCTAAATAATGTGCCGTATTATAATAAGGACCCCAAAAGGGACCATAATTTTGACAACCACCCAAATCAGGCTCGACGGAAGGATGTTCATCTGAGTGTTCCCACAATCGTGCCACACGCTCAGCTCTGCCTGGTAGTTTCAACGACGTCCGTGCTTCATGATGCCGCACATGGAGTTGTTGCACACTTAGAGCTGCATAAGTAGTGCCGGCATCACCCAAAGATCCCCAATTTACAGCCAACATCCAAATCTTTGGGACATGCGCAGCCAACTTTTACGGTACAAGATCTTCCCTTTTCCGAAACGTGAGGATGCAGGAAGCAATGTATGACGATTCATGCGACGGATCTGACGGCCCAGGGTACCTTGTATTTCGGACGGCGCATTGTAAGGATCCTCCTATTTAGAGGGTCTGTTTTACTCTCTTACATTCCGAGTGGATCAGGAAATATCTTTGAAGAGGGCCGTAGCTGCATCCGCCAAGAAGCCGCTCCGAGTACGAAGCCAAGGGTGAGGATGTAGCGAAGCAGATCTTTAACTGAGGCAACAGCGGCACTAGCACAAAAGAACACGAGTGGAGCTGAAAGAGCTTTCGAAGAAATCGGTGCGCTTGCCTGTGCAAGCATATCATGATGCTAAGCCGGCGCAGAAACTCAAGCATTGGCCAGCAAGGCCCCTGCTCCTGCTATGCAACCGCGGCAACGAGACTGCTCAGGCCTGGAAAGCCCAGAACGAGCTTATTGTCACCGCAGGCCAAGGGCTTGATCCTGTCGTTCAAGCGAGCAGGCATAGGAATCCATTTCACGGCCGGAGATTGGACCAGCAGGTTGACGCAAGTATTGACAGCAAGCTGAATGGGACGTATGACTTGGGCATGAGCTGTGAGCAGTAGCAGCGCTTGTTGCCAGTGGAGTGCACAAACCAAATCACTGCACACGAGGAGTGAACCTTGAAGTCAAACGACTGAAGCGGGCAACACATCCGGCAATCCTTGGCAGCGTCATGCGTATTCTTTCTGTAAAGAGTACCTGCCGGCTCGGGCACACGCAATGGATACTAAACTTGCTATCCTGAACGCTTTGCTCAGAACAGCTATTATTTTTATAGAATGTAGCCTTTACCTGTTGTACTTTGAACATCATCTGCCCTTACATACCTTAATCGGAGATTCCCTTACCTTCAAGCTCAAACGATGCAGCCCCTGCACCTCACAAAGTGTCCTGACTCATCTTGCATTTTCGGGGAAATTATTACTTCGAGCAGTATTAACAATTAACCATGTAGTAGTAGAATAGTAGCGGCAGTAGCAGCGGCAACAGGAACAACAACAGTGGTTGCTGTTGTTGTTGTTGTTGCTGCTGCTGCTGTCGTCGATGTTGTTGTGGCTATGGTGTTAATCTTTTAGACTTGCATGTTGTCTTGAGTTTTGGCTTTTCTTGTCGAAGTTAGTGGATTCGGAACAGAGCGTTCTCTAACTTCCAGAGGCTGTGCACGGATGTGAGGCTTCCGGCCGAGGTTCACGACAAGAAACCGTCGGCACATGGATGCATTAGTTACCGTGCACAGCAGGCACCCTTCGTACTACTTGCCACTTTCCATGTGCGCGTCCCCTAAACCCTAAACCCTAAACCCTAAACTCTCTTGGCAATCCCAGAGGTGCAGCAGGCCTGCGCGAGCAACTCGTCAACATCCAAGACAAAAGCCAGCCTCGACTTCCGAATATAATGAGGTTTACTGTAGGGTTTAGGTTTAGGTTTAGGGTTTGGGGTTTAGGGTTTAGGGTTTAGGGTTTAGGGTTTGGGGTTTGGGGTTTGGGGTTTAGGGTTTAGGGTTTAGGGTTTCGGGCGGATGTTCGTTCTCCTTACCATCATCAAAAACTTCTACAGCAACAACATCCTCAGGCAGCAAATTTATCCGATGGCCATGCAGAAAACATGGACTGCACAGGGCTTCGTCTACTACTACACTGAGCAGTTGCAAGCTTCCGCAGACCGTTTGCCCGAATCGCAAGGCTACCTCTGTGAGGCTTGTTGGAGGCATTGTTGAAGAATTAGACATCTGCCCGATCCTCTAATCCTGAGCTACTTTATCCGACGCATCTGGCCGAGAAGGCTCAGAGACATCGGGCCTGCAGAAGGCTTTGGGCACAGAAGCCGAGGGACGCCACGGCATTGAGCACGATGTCGTGCAAGGAAGCCGTCTGCGCCAGGTATTGGCAGCCAACCTGGGCTGAACAGTCTGGCAAGGCTAGTTCTAATTCTTTCTATCATATGGGCCTTAATAATTACAATGGGGTTTTGGGGCCCACTATACTATAATTATATGAAACGGAACCCCACAAATATTATAGCTTATTTTAAATATTATTCGACAGGTCCCCCATATGAACTGCCGGGTCTGAGTTGATGGCCGGCTTCGTTGTTAGACTCTTAGACTTGGCTTCGGTGAAACACTGCTTCCCGTCCTCCAGCCTGTATGAGTGCATGAATCTTGCCCAAAAGTTTACGTAGGGTTGAGGGCTAAAGCTTCGGGAAAAACCCTGACCTCGAGGTTACGCGTTTCGGGCGAAGCGTGGTGTCAGAGTTTTCGCTCCTGGCAGCGTGCACCTGGGGGCAGGTCAATCTCAAGCCGGAAACACCGGAAAAATCCGGTGGAGTCCGCACTGGAATCCGCAATGTTGAAGTATAGGGTTGAAGAAACCAGATCATGCACATACAGCACCAAACAGCACTGCGTCAGCATCAGCTGTTGAAGTGAACTGCAGAACATATAGGTAATATAGGGGCCGTGAAGATTTCAATAGGAGTTTGACTACAAGGGACAAGAATGGTTGCTACTTCGAGCTCTATAATTATCGTGGAGCCCTTCGTGCACCAAAGGATCGAGGTTGGGCTCCCAGGTAACATTTGGCACTTCGTAGAGATGGTCGTGCTTCGCATCCAAGGATATAGCATGTAAACGGCATGTCGTTGTGAGGGGAATCACGATCAAGGGGTGTAAAATGAACAGGGTCAGTGGCTTAGGAGCAAAGGGGGAAAATTTGCTGAATTGGCTAGGAGCTGCGAATGGAATTCTGCTGAGGCAAGTCAACACAAACAGAGGTCTCGACATTTTACAATTTTCTTGCCCAAATGAATCCAGATGCAAGCACGGAATCTCTCAACTCTACCTACCTGGCATTCTAAGATCGCATCCAAACCTTAAGCTTCAAAATGTGTTTCAAAACATTGCAGGGCGCCAGTGCTTCACACAAAAGAAACATCAGCCAAGTGGCAAGGCAGAGACAAACGGTGACGAACAGCCGCGGTATGATCAGTGTGGTAAAAGCCAAGAAGCCTCAGTAGGCTCTGCTCCAAAGAGGGACAAAGCCCACCCACTACCTGAATCCATGCGAGCTGCATCGCAGACTCTGCAGATACTAACGGCTTTTAAAGTGCTGCTCCTCAAGGCTTGGTGCATGTCAGGACTGTCTGCTTCCATGGCCTGCCGCTTGACAACCCGTATGCAAGTCTTCGCCAGGTTCGACTTCGAAATGGAGGGTTTAGGTGCTAAGCTAAACTAGGAACCCTACATCTCAACCCTCATGGCTTAAAGCATGTACAAAAATAGACAAGGCTCGAAGAACCGGGTAGATTCCGAGAATCTCATCTTGTTCACCATCTTCCGTAATCAGCACGGCAGGGTCGCCTCCCAAAAACTGGAACGAAAGCGACCCCGACTCCTTCCTGAGCCTCGGGAATGCTGGCAGGGGCCTCGAGTTGCCCAAGCCGGCGTGAAAAAAAACTCGGAAAATCCGAAGAAGGACTGATGGTCGTGGAAGAGCACGGATGACCCGCCATTACTCCGAACGCAACGTAATGAACTTTTCCCAAAGCCGAAAACCCTTTTTCCCCTACGTGCTTAAGCCTGAAACCCCAGACCCAAAGCCTTCGAGGCGTACACGCCCTGAAGCCGCGCATTTCTAGTATTTCTAGTCGCTCAATGCAAAAATCCTTGCCCGAAGCCGACCAGGCCTGCTTGGCCAGCAACTGATCAGCATTCACTCTAATTCGGGCATTAGTACTATCGAAATCATTAACTATACTAGTGCTTACTAGACAAGGTACTTTCTGGGATTCTGCTTAGTTTCGAGTTTAAGTTTAGGGCATAACTTATACAGGCTTCTTCGTCAAGCTGGCAGGTGAATCCGACGAAAGCCCACACCCTGATTTTTGCATCGTACCTATAGTCTCCATTGTAGTTCCTTTTTTTGATTTAACCAATTATATATTAAGGAATTTATAAGGTATCCCCCAAAAAGAACTACAATGGAGACTATAGGTATGGACTCACCGAGACATGCTGCATGGTTTGTTGCGGTTATGCCAAGTCGGGCGCCAAATTGGTAATGTGCAGTTCTCAGAACCCCTATACGGGACCCTTGATTCCAAGAAGCCCCCACCTAAACCCTAAACCCTAAACCCTAAACCTTGAAGTGTGCCTCTTCTCAGTTTCGGCAGGTGCCATAGGGCCAATCCTTGCTCGCAGCAGCGTCGATACTCAGCCATCATGGTCAGGACCCACCTAGGTCTGACGGTCTTGGGTTGATGGGTCTTGAGGGAGGCTGTAACTAGTCAGGAGTTCTTCACCATCGGGATGCCTCCAGAGTCATCCAACCGTTGAACTTCAGCCTTGAAGAACAAAAACTGCCCTGGTCAGTTCTAAGAAGACTCCCGGTCCTGAGGTTAGGACCGTCTTGGCAACGTTGTGCGGTGCCCCATGCATGTTTGCAGGCCATCGTGTCGTGTCGTGCAGCGCCAAACTCTTGACATCAGCCAAGCGGCATGATGATGGCCAGAACACTAAGTGTCCACCCCGGCATTGGCATGTAGAGATACTCGAACATCTCCTGGAACGACAGCGGCTTGCTTTACATAGCCGAGAAGTGCCGGAAAACCAGTCCCGCATCACCGGTTCGAGACCAAGCAAGCAAGAAGGTCTGAAACTCCAACGATAACTCATCGGACTGAGGGAGGGACGCACTCCTCCCTTCCCTGCCCTTCCTCCCTCTCTGCAGGCAGACTTGTGATACGTCGATTGTACATATACAATCAATTAGGCATATAATTATTGTTATGTAAGAAGACATTCTTGTGCAGTCTTTTAATCAATCGTCTCTCTGTCTGTAGTGTGTACAGATACATGCATGCATGCACATCTGTGTGTATGTACGTATGTACGAGTATGCAGTATGTATGCACATATGACTACGTATGTCTGCATGTATGTCTATGTACGTTGCATATAGGTAGGAAGGTAGGTGGGCAAGTAGGTCGGTAGATAGGAAGCCAGCTAGCAGTTGAGCTAGCCTTAGCTCGCAAGCTAGGTAGCCTTGGCCAGCGAGCTAGCAAGCTAGCTAGGTAGGTAGCTAGGTGAGTAGGTGTGTCGATTTATGCACTCAGTTGTTTACTGGTATAGGAGATCGTTAGTCGGGAGCCTCTACGCTGGCTTTTCAGCAGGGACAAGAGGACAAGCCGATCTAATGAGTCCACTGAATGCTATATGCTATTGTTGCCGTGTTCGTGAATACTGCCCTAACTGATTCAGTTGTTGTTATAGCTGGCAACGTAATATTTGCAGTAGGATCTACAATGGTTTTGACGGGCATATGATCTCGACACCCTCAATACAAGCAACTCTAAGCCTGAACCAAGACTCCGCAAGCACCTTCGAGCGAGTCCGACACAGTGTTGTTGTATGCGTCTGAAATCTCCGCCTGGTGCCAGCCCTGACTCCGCAGAGTATTTTTGCATTTCGGTTCTGCAGAGGATTGGGGATATTGTAGATGCCGCAACTACTCCGGAAAACTGCAACCAGACGCTCGATCCGAGCCTGTTTTGGCAACCCCTTGTGAATCCAGAACCAAAACCCCATGTGTCGACGTGCGCCAACAGCCACGCTGCATCGAAGCTGACATCCTTGATACAGATAACATGGCCACAGCATCAATGAAAGCCGTGATGCACAACCTCTTGAAGCTAGAGAGGAGGATACGGCCAACGTGCACAAATTTACTTGCACCGGACGACAACGATTGTAAAGCGTACCGAGCAATGTAAAGTGCGATCAGCAGTGTGGGAACACCAAGATACAAGCAAAGGCGCACGGGCGTGCATGTATAAGCGATATACCAGAGAACGCATCAGCTATTGCTGTGCTGACGTAGAATCAGAACTGCGTCCTTGTACTCTTCTTGCTCGAAGGACCACAGCTTGTGCAAACAAAGGCGGTTGATCACGGAGTACCTATGTTGTGCCGGGCATTTCTCAGCAAGCTTGAGCTGCGGCGACTACGGTAACTACAGGGAAAGGTTCGCAGGATTCGGATCCGCAGAAGCCCACAACTGCTATAGAAATGGTGAGGGTCGTCGAGGTTTGAGGTCTCCCCAAGCTGGTGGAGCATGAAGCGTGTCATGGTCCGGGAGAGGCTGTTCTTGACGTGAAAAAAACTTTTTGGCAGTTGGGTACTTTTCACTCAAACACTAATCAGCACAACCGCCTACGAAGCATCAGCAGCCCTGAGCCCGATGCAACAGCGTATTTTCCCTCTTAGGGTTTAGAGTTTATGCAACAGGGTTTAGGGTATAAAATGACCGCCCAAAAATGCCCAGCTGAACTTTGGGAAAGGCACCCAGTGTCTGAGTCGAACTCGTCGTAACTGTGACCCTTTAAGGCGCGCCACTGGACCATCTCGTGCACCTGGCCACATGAATGTACGAGTAGCTAGCTTACGGCTTCGGGAAAGGACTATGATGCTAGTAGCAACACCAAGCAGGAGTGACTAACATGCAACCTCAATAGACAATAGACAAAGATCAAACAGCTTTAAAGAAATATGATAATAGACGTGCGCAGCTCCACAGCAGGGCAGGTCCCGGGCGGACTTCATCATCGCACAGGCTCGGCCAGCGACGGAAACTCAAATCCGAGAAAGCCTGCGATGCAAAGAGATCCTGTAGCTTTCCTTCATCAACAGGGCAGCGCTGATTTAACACCTGTCTGAAGTAAGCCTTGCGCCCTGAACTGATGAACTCGGAAAACCCTGAACCCTACGTAGCCCGCAACCCCTAAACCACACAAACCGGACAATGCCCTTTGAGAACTCGTTCGGGAAACGGGTTTACGGACTCGGCCTTCGTAGAAGAGTAGGGGTTTTGAAGCATGTCGAAATAGACCGTGAGGAGGAGCGCAATTTGCAAGCCACTGTTGACGATCATTCCTCTAGAGGAGGGCTTGCTGTCGGGCATCAACTTCCATATTCACAATCCTTGCAATAGCATGGGAGCATTGCTACCGGAGATAGGCGGCTTTGATATCCTGGTTACCACTGGAAACACCACGGTGGCTTCTGCTGCCCCTGCGGCTGCTTGCGCTTGCAATACCGCCTTGATGCAGATATCAAGGCGTTAGGTAGCAAGACACAACCCTGGCTGTTCTTGTAGACATACAGACATCAAGCAGTAATCGAGCAGCGTGCGTAATGCCCCCAGTTTGACAGGGCTTGTTCGACTTCTTGTCGCGGCAACTGGAACTGCAATTGCTAAAGTCGAGTCCCCCCCAGGAACGCAGGAGAACCGCCGTCCTATGAGCAGGATCACTTTGTCGGTCCACGCAGTCCGGTGACAGAACAGCAACACGGCCTTGGTCACAGGCACAACACGCTCATTTGAGCAGGCAGCACCATTCCAGTCCGTTTCAGTTGTTGCATGCAGAGTTGTCCCGCCGTGCACAGCTGCAGTTCCATATGACGGGGTTCAAGAAGCAGCTGACTGCAGCTGATATAACTGTTACGTGTGGCATTCTGAAACAAACCCCAAGGGTCCATATACGCGCACAGCATGTGCGATCGGGGATGGGCAATACTAATAATCAGAATCTTGAATAAGGGTTTGGGGCTACAAAATATTCACACCCCTACAGTATGCGTTGCGGGGCTGGGGTTCTTGAGTCGAGGGGGACAGGCTCAGAAGCTAGTTTTGCACTAGCACAGCATGCCACCACGCTGCGGCATCCCACATGGATTGCTCAAGCTCGTAGGAAGCAGGCGGCGGCTCCTGCCACGAAGCAGGAAATCTAAACGGTGACTCCGACGATATCGCATTCTCGTGCGTTCATGGCACGGCGTTCAATCGTCCTTCATAACAATGCACGGCTACCACCCGGTTCTGCAAGGTGAGGCTTAGTATGGTCCAGGTTCGAAGTGCCGAGATGAGATTCCGCTTTCTAGACCCCGACGACAACGCTTCAATGAATTAGGTATCATGCTCATGCAGACAAACATGGACGGTGCATGGATACATTATCGACAACTGTTGTCATGGGCATCTATGTGGACCTCTAGTTGTCGCGAATTGTTTCGTGCTATTCCTTGCCAAGTTCGTTCGTGTGCTGAGGGATCAAACAATAACAACTGAAACGGCAAAAGCCGGTCAACGGCGGCTGTGCTGCTCTGAACATCCTACTATCAGCTGTATGTCCTCCCTTTGCTGCTCAGCGTTTCTGATGTCTCAAGTCTCAAGCACGAGCCCGATAGATATGCTCAGCACCAAGATCCTTGCCACATGGACCCCGGAATACTGAATACCCAAAGGGTCTAAGTACCCATATAGTAGGTATTATCTTGGGCCCCAAAGTATCTACCATATAAGTACTTAGACCCTTTGGGATAAAGGACCCCTTAAGCAAGAACCTCCGGCCACCTTAGCCTTCACCGAGCTTCCCTTTTTGGAATCTGAAGCTTGCTGGTGAGAAGGGCAACATTCAACCGCTAGCGTAGAAAGCCCACCGCCTTTAGCCTTCTTGCCCTTTAGGGCTGGGATCTGCCCCTAAACACTAAACCCTAAACACTAAACCCAAACCCTAAACCCTAAACCCTAACGGTTGAGGGCTTAAGGCCTCTAAGAGGCTTAGGGGTTACCCCCCCCCCCCCATCGCACCGCGGAGGCGAGGGTCTGGGCTCTCAATACTGCCTTGTCATTCTCCTGGAGCTTTGAGGGATCTCGAATTCAAAGGATGCCCCATTGCGTTGGAGGTTTCGAGGTTTTGGGCTTTGGCCTTGGTTTTCACAGGGCTTTGCATTCCTGCAGATTTCCTCCTGTGACAGTGATGCACTCTCAGGATCTAAATTCTGATCTCTTATTTATCATCCTCAATAGATTTCGTTTATTCTCTCTCGCCTTTTCCTGATTATTTCATATTTCTTATATTCTAATTCCAACTTGCTGTTTAAAGGTTCCATCATATCTCTTGAGATTTATTTCTTCTTTGCTAGCTTTTTATATATTACGTAAGTCTTGGCCATTATTTTTTATGCATTCTAATTTCAGATCATTTTGAAGACTGGGCCCGAATAGAACAGCCTAAAATTGCCGCATCCGTCGGAGGAGGGGCCCCAATATGGGGGCCTTAGGCCTTAATTAGTTACAGTAGAATAGGGTTTTGGGGACAAGTACACTATATAGTTATAATAAGGAACCCCCCCTAAATATTATAGGTGATTATCTAAGCCCCTACATTACGGCACCCCCGACTTGTCTCTTGGAGCTTCAGGTTATAGAGTAGGTTCAGCTAGGTTCCGCTTCGGACCCTGGATACCAAGTGTCCCCTTTCTCCTTATACGGCACAGTGCTTAATGTGGACATCCGAACACAAGGATATATGGATACACACCCTAACCCTAAATCCTGACGCCTCCTTGGCAACGGACTCAGTGCACTTCTGAGGCCATTAATTTTCCACACAAGTTTTCGACGCAACCCCGAACCCCAAACCATAATGTAGAAGCTTGATTCAGTAATCGTATTCGTCAAGGGTACTGTTGGAACTATGTGGTATAGCATCGCCAATACTCCTGCTCTGGTAATTAAGGCCTGCAAGCCACACCCCTCGAAAGGCACAAGAATCAAGATCCTGCTCAACAGTAACAGCTCCGCTCATGGCAATGATCGTCGGGCCCTGAGCGAAGATTTCTTGGCATATGGGGGTCTGGGAGCGTTGAGTGCAGTGGTATATTCTACGCTGAGGCTTTCAGCGCGTTTAGAACCACATGTCATGCGAACAAAGCAGCGGTAAGTGAATTAATGTGAAAATACCGTCTTAAGCCCAACATCCACTGGACTGGACAAAGAAAACCTAAACAACCGTTGAGGGTTTTATGTTGCAGGCAGCTCATGCCCAACTTTCACTGCGCTGGATAATCGATACGGATATCGAGCCGTTGAGGGCTTGCGTCCTATAAAACCTCGTCCAGAAATTCTCAAAAGCCCCATGGGCAAATCATGAATCACAACAGCCCAGAACCTTATCAAGATCTGATCTGAGCCTACCGTTCTTGTAGTGGTAGTAGAGTAGTAGTCGTAGTAGTAGTAGTAGTAGTAGTAGTAGTAGTAGTAGTAGTAGGCGCAGTAGCAGTAGCAGGCGTAGCAGTAGCAGTAGCAGAAGCAGTAGCATAGCAGCAGCAGCAGC
>CAJNDV010032322.1:1420-22626 GCA_905221635.1 Symbiodinium sp. CCMP2456 | reverse complement strand
AGCAGTAACAGTAACAGTAACAGTAACAGTAGTCGCCGTCGTCGATTAGAAGTAGCAATAGAGCAGTAGAGTTAATGACGAAACAAAAGCACGACATTGACAGCAGTCGTTCTGGCTCTAGTCCTTCTAGCAGCGGCTGAAACGGCAACTGGAATCATTCGGACCAGAGCATCTTTCCAGGACAGGCGGCTGGATCAGAGGAACTTCTGCTACGGCTACACGACTCAGAATTCGTCGAGGTATCGAACGCTGGGTTGGAAAATCTCTTTGTTCGGCTGCACAAGGGGAGAATTATTCCAGGTACCGCAAGCCCCAAAACCCCGCGCCCACGATTGAGGATGCATTCTCGACCTGCGTGACAGCATATAATGCAAAGCGGAGTATATTCAGAAATCTCCTGCAGGCTTCGAAGTCTGCACGGGGCGTCCCGGTTAGAGGCGGGGGGCTGAGGCTTTAGGCTCTAATATGTGGGAAGTTGCAGTGCTGCTTGTTCCAGACCAGGAGCCTGTGCATCACCCCGGGCCCGGGTTAATCGCTCACTATCAAAACAAGATTTGGGTTTAGTGAAAAGGGTTGTCAAAACCCACATAGCAAATGTCCACAACCTTGTGTCCCAAGTTCCGAAGGCTCTTCGCGGACGACGCAACTACGCAGGGAGAAAAACCCATGAGTTGGGGCATATGCAGTGCCCTGAGACTTGACGGCCTCTGGGACATTGCTCGGTGCATCCAGTTGCTGGAAGTCCTGGCTGAAGAGCAATCCCCCTCAACAAAGCATTTTAAGCTTCTAAAGGCGTTGCAAATCCGGAAGCACCTCTGATCTTAGCACCTGCATCCCGCCGCATGAGCACTAAGAGGCTTGTCCAGAATGGCGTGATGCGGCCCAGCAGTAGTGCATTCCCAGTTCTGGGAAAGGTCCCTGCGCAGGCCCTACTTTTCAATAGGTCTGAACGGAATACTGGTACAGTCGCCAACGAACTGGAACATCAAGCGCTGATAAGAAGGGTTCCCCCGAAAAGACATCTGATTTCAAAGCCCTAAAGCTCGAAATTTTAAGGCCCTATATCCCTCTGAACCGTGAACTCAGAAGCCACGTGCCGTTAAAAGTCCGTACGGCCAGGAAACTTGGAAGCAGGGTTCTTAAACCCAAAACCCTACCCCCACAGTAGTCTGCCAGATTTATGTTGGAACCCTAATCCCTAATTACCCGTAGGCCCCATAGTAGTTCCTTTTTGGGGATTACCTAATAGTTTCCTAAATACAAACCACAAAAAGGAACTACTGTGGGGCCTATGGGTACCCGATATAAAACCTTCTGTCCTTGACCTCAGAGCCCTGGAGCTCGGCCACGCGCGCCTTCACTCGGCTTCAGGGTTTATGCCATGGTTTCGGGGCTTTTTGGCTTTTTTGTCAAGTTTATAGGGCTCTGAAGGCTCAGAAGAGTTCCATGCACTTGTTCGGATGTTTGCTTCCACAATTCCAGATAGTTTTGAGACTTCAGGCAGCAGGGTTGTACAGCTTTTACAGCGTAACCAAGCTACTCGGGGTTTACACCGAGACTTCATCGAGTTCATGGTGCATGCATCTCAAGCTTATGACACTGCGAGGGTTTCGGAAGTTCGAGGTTTGGGCTCAGCCGGCCAGCCGGAAGTCAAAGCGACAAAGCGCATGCTTTCTGGGGTCTTAGGGTATGCACAGGAGGGCAGTGCCCCCGGTGTCTGCCAACAAACGTCCAAAAAACGGGTTTCGGGCTCAGGGCAGCAACCCGACCACGGCGCAAGCGCATCATGCTTGAGCACATCAAAAACTCACCGATGCCAGGACGCGCTGAATCCCTCAACTGGGTCGAAGCATTGAGGCTGCTCTGCAAACCAAACCTTACCCCGAATCGCAAGGGACGTTCGTTCGCGGTGCCTGAAGCTCGCGGATCACCTCATGTTGCGTCGCGATCTGTCCTGGGCTGCCAAGGCAATAGAAGAAATTAGGATGCAAAGGGCTTGGTGTGATCGATACGCTTCTAACCTTTACATCTACACAACTATCAACTTCGAGCCTTTCTCTCCCTCCGGCTTACACAAGTCCATCTGTCGAATGTGAACCGCATTTCTGTTCACCCGACTTTTTCCACCCAGCTTCGCACTAGCGACCGGTAAACTTGACAAACGTGTCGGAAGCACCAGTGGCAAAACTAAGGTACATCCTGACAGATGTAGCCTTGGATGCTGGTATTTTGTGGTGTACACTGTGGTGTCCCCGATGATAGGAGCATGCAGAAAAAAGCACTGGATGTGTAGTGTAGCTGTATGCCTTGTGCACCCTAAATTGCTCATGTCCGGTGTTCACATTGCTGCAGAGATGAAGCCAAGTGTCTTTCATGTGTGTGGAGCATGGCGGATGTACCTCAGCGTCTCGGGCTATTTCAGCTAGATATCAGAGCCAGCTGGAAAAGCCCACACGCTTGGGCAAATATAATTTAAAATACCAATGTAGCATATATGATTCTGGGGGGTCTCTGGGGTTTGATCTTTGGCTTCGTTTTTTATTAGTCTCGAAGGCTCGCCCTTTGAGCCTTGCTTGAAACTCTCGCCCAATATGTGAGCCACAATGTTGTGCTCTCTGGATCAGGCGAGGGGACTTCGCGGAGGGGGGTTGCCTGCCTGCTTGCCTGGCGGTTTTGCGGTAGTTTAGAAATAAAAATATTCACGGGAAAGACAAAGGCTTTGTTGTCTAGGCACTCCCAGTGTATGAGTTTGCTGAAAGCATGGCTTTAAAGAGCCGTAGCTGGGATTCGGTCGAGGTTGGTGGCACCCTTTAATTTGGCGGAGCTGCACTTCGAGCTATGATGACACTCTCCTACAGGTTGCACGCCGGATCTCCGAAAGGGCCTTTGGGTACCATACCACAGAACCTGCATCCTGAATCAACAAGCCCATCCGCATGCGGCCAAGAATACGTGCCATAAACTCCTCCACGTCGTCCTTCCTGCTCTCACACCAACTAAACCCCCAAACTAAACTGTAAACCCTAAACCAAACCCCTAGACCCTAACCCCTAAACCCTAAACTCCTAAACCCGTAAACTCCTAAACCCCTAAACTCCTAAACCCCTAAACTCCTAAACCCTATAAACTGAGGGGCTATTTGCTTGGCAACTGAGGAACAAGGCTTAGGGTTCCCGAGGTCGCCTCTTCTTAAGATGTGTGCTGTTTAAGTTTTTAGGGTTTAGAATTTTGGGGTTTTTAGGGAAAATATCGGGTTTAGTGTTTAGGAGTTTTTTTGGGGGGGGTTTTAGGGTTAAGTTACCATAATGAAACCGTAGGAATTACACATCACCATGTGGAATAAGGAAACCGTACTATCTACGTTCAGATCCCTGTTGCCGTAGCTTAGACTGATGTTTCTTAAAAACAGAACCCAGTTTTGGGTGGAAGGCCCTGGCTAGGCTAGCTCAAAACAAGATCGTAAGTGGCTGGTGGGGAGCTTAGTGTCAAGTTCAAGGGGAGCCAAATGTCATGGTTCCACGGCTTGACGCCCTACACTTCGTAGCGTAGTCCTGATACAAAAGGTAAGGGAACGACCCTGGCCTTGTCGGAAAGTCCATGCCGAGGGGGTGCGCCATGGGCACGATGTGCAAGAACGCCGTGTTGGCGCGGGAGTGCAAGTTCCGCGGGCTTCAGAGCTGCATGCAATGCCTTGCTGTGCTACCAGTTCCCGCACACCTTCTCAAGCTTCATGGGGAGCAGCCAAAGCTCGAGGATGGGGCATTAACCGCAAGCTGCATGCTGTGACTTTTTTTGAGCCAAACCGTGCATGAGACATGCCGACAAGCCCGCTGTAAACCGCAGGCACCATCTGGACTGGATTCCCGGTGTGTCGAAGCAGCCTTGTAAAAATGACCATGACGGTCATCCCAAGTCGTGAACTGCTGGACAAATAATACTGCCTTGACACAACCCTAAACAAAGAAAGTGGCCGAAACTGTCGCAACTCTGGCCACCCGTCACCTGCATGTCTTGCAGCTCCTCCTTCACCTGGGCCGGGGTTCTTCAAAAAGTCAGAAAGGCAGAAACGGGTGAGCGTGCCAACGACAAAACGGAAGTCACACCGACATGATGCGAACAGAAAGAGAAAGATCAAACCCTCGAATAACTAAACAACTACAACTACACTCACCAGTCAATACCGAAACTGACCAATAAGCTACTTTGAGCATGTAAATTCGCAACCCGACAACAATCTTCCCAAAGACCTGAGGGCGTTCCTGGACCTCGGGGAACCTGCAGCTTGTTTCCTATACTGCATTTGAGGGTTATGGCCTACGCGTCTGGGATGTCGCCCCGGGGAGATCATAAGGAATATACGCGAAGTTGGGCAAACCTGAATAACATTCTTCCATCAAGGACCCAGAGGACCACTGCTAACATCAGCCACCTGCTGGCGCTTGCGCTGCGCTGCGGCCAGATCCTGTCGCCAGTCTGCCATTTATTCTCCGGGCTAATCACAGCTCACGGCTTAAGTTGTTACGTTGAAAGCCCTTTGGTCTGCATGTGTCCGTATATCAAATGCTTGAGGTACGTGGAAAACTTCGCTTGCTCGCCGGCTCGCTTGCACTGCTTTGAGAGTCCCTCGTATCTTGTTGCGATTTCGGATCATGCGGAACTCCCAAAGCATGTGCATAGTCGGAGGAGTGCTCGAACTTCTATCGGGAAGCTTCCCAAGCAGCCTAAAGAACACAACACACCAGCTTAGTGAATCGACAGCTTTGGGTGAGTTTGTCACGTCACAACAGGGCGCCATTGTAGGATTCTGGTTCGAGCCTCGGGAACTCTAAGGGCAAAAAAGCAAGTACATACACGCGCCCAAACGACCGAAGCTCACACCAAAACACTGAACTCAGGCCTAAGATTGTTACAGCCACTCACAGATACCAGAGTCCATGATATACCACAAATATATAGTCTAATGACACATAGTATCGTATAACAGACTAGGTAGAATTGAATCAAAGCTTCTCGAGGTCCGTGTCCCGCCTGCTTCAGCTGGTCCAGCCTCCGACTGTGCACGTCAATCTCCTGCCGTGCGACTGGATTCGCCTGAGAGGTGCGCGCAGTGGATGACCATACCGTAGGGGCCTCAGTAATTAGAATAGGGTTTTGGGAGCTCCTTGTTGTAATTCTAGTATAATATACCCCAAACCCTGATCTAATTATTAAGGCCCCTATATTACTTGGAGGTTCGTGGGTAGTTATAAGTGGGAGTTCTATAAGTCCCTTGAGGTGGTGCACACTTCCAGTTCAACCATTGAAGAGTCAGAAGAATGCCGGATTAAGGCAGCAAGTTATGTTCCGAATGTCAAGGCCGAGGATTGCGACAGAAGGTCGGAACCATGACACAATCATGGCGATGCGAAGCCTTGCTGTGTCCGGGTATTACCGGGAAAAGTTTATGCCACCGTGTCTGGTTTTGTCTTGTTTTATGGCGCTCGCATATACGGGGCCAGGGAGCTACAGTTTCCAGAGAGTTAATTCTAATTCCAAAGTCAAAAGGCTGCAGAGGCGGAGGCAGGACACTAAACCATGAACCTCTGTTCACAAACACACCTTTAACACCCTATTTACACCCAGTACACCCTTAACCCGAAAGCCCCAAATTGTCTCCAGCTTTCAGCGCCGGGCCTCCGGAGAGGGCTCCGACATCAAGGACTCGAGCCGACTCGCCTCCTGCTTCCACGAGACCTTGGAGCTTGGTGACGCGAGGGGTTTGATTACAATAGTAGTTAGACAGTATAGTGACTGTAACAATGAAGGGTATAGCAAGAATAACAACGAGAAGACAATAATGACAGTAGTAACGGCGGCACAATGGAACTATTTGCTGCGCCCTGAAATGCCTTGAATAAAGACAGCTAACGCAGCACCCAGCACGATCCATGTGAACCCTTAATTCTCGTCATGACCTGATTGATTCTGTCAGTGAATCTCCCATCGCAGTGCCACTCAGCACCCAGGCAAGCCACATACTCAATCTGCAGCTCGATGACGCGTGTGAAGAAGGGATCGCGCTTCCTGTGCTGCTTAGACAGGCGTCTCTTTACACGCCAGAGGCTTCAGATTAGAGTTTAGGGTTTTCACGACAAACCTAAAGTCTCCATTGTAGTTCCTTTTTGGGGATACCTTTTAAATTCCTTAATATATAATTGGTTAAACCAAAAAAAAGAACTACAATGGAGACTATAGGTAGAGCAGATCGAGGGGGTTCTTGTTGCCTCGCCCATCGGCTGGTCCGGCCCGCTATAGGCAGGCAAATGCAAGACACTCGTAAGGACGAATGCAAGACACGTGCACTGCGAAATCTCAGGCTGGCAGCCATGCTGAGCGACTTCAGCTAGCTAGAAGCTTGCCTGAGCAAAGCGTCGAAGCAAGTGCAACTCACTGCAACTGACGGGCGGGAAACCCCACCAGTACCTCCGAAGCTCAGGAGCATCCATTGTTGAATTGTGCGTCTCCGTTCTCCTTGTCATAGTTTGCGCCGTTGCCTGGCTCGAGTTTCTGGTAAATGCGCCACTTCTTTGCTCCGTTTTTGGAGCAGCGCCGCCGCCGTCGTCCACCGTCGTAGCCACGGACGAAGACCTTCTGAGCCAGCCGGCGCCTGCCTTGGTCCAGCGTCTCGCCTGCGCCAGAGCTTTGAAAGCAGACCTGTCCGTACGGACCAGTGACGTCCTGAAGGAAAATCTTGAATCTTTCTGTGTCAGTCTTTGAGATGCCGACGGATGAAGCAGACTCGCTCTCGGTGGTGAAGTACATGTGTTGATCGTGCAGTTGCAGGCACTTGGGGTTGTTGTCCGGATCATCAATGTCGGCAAAGTACATGTTGTGCAAGAACTCGTTGCAAAGCTTGCGATCTTTGGTGTACCACCAGTACTGCTTCATCTGCTCTGAGTAACTGCTAGAGGTGTGAGTGCAGTCGCGAAAGGCAGGAATACAAGTCCCACGGTAAAAGTACACCTTGCCATCGTCATCTGGCTCGTAGCAATCCGGGGATGCTTGCAGGCACTTCTCCTGTTCATCCTTGATGACATACTCGGTGCCATCTCCGCAGCTGCTAGGTGTGCCACCAGACTTTCCGCATGTGCCTCCGAGCATATTGCTGAGCTTGCACTTCACCTTGTTTACGACCTTCTTGCCTTTGTTTACAACACTCTTGGCAAATTTCATGCCTGTGCCGCCTACCTGATCCGAATAAAACTCCGCAATTTCCTGCGCGCCATTGCCGGCGAAGTCATCGATCTTGTTCAACACAAACTTGCCAGCACTGAGGAAGAGTTCAGCCCAACCCAGTCGTGCTTTGCACCTGAGCCTTTGATTGCTGAATTTGAAGATGCACTTGATGGAAGTCGCCGATCCTCCAATGTTCACCTCCGAATCGAATCCGACCGCAGCAGTGTTCAGGAAGAAGCCGATGCCCATCTGCCCAGACAGTGAAATGCCGGAGTCGACGTCAACACCCGCAACATCCAACAAGCCACCAACTTGCCCCAAGGTTTTCTCAATGATGGATTTCACAAAGTCACCCATGTCCGCTGAGAGGAAGAAGTAGAGCCCGGGAAGGTGGGAGGTTGCAAGGCTGTCGTCAACATGCTCTTCTTCCATAGGGCATGCGCATAGAGGTGCATGATGTGCATAGTTGTTTGTGTCACAGTTAATGATGCTCGCAGCTGCCGGGTATCACGGGGGTACAATCGTCCGCTGCCGTGGCCTTTGAGAAGGGCGTTCCCGCATAGTTCCTTGCTTCATGGAAACTCCGGCAGGTGTACCCCGCACTCAGAAAGGCTTCAGCCACCTTCTCATTTGTCGTAAGTTCGGCCATCTGGGTCTTGTCACACTCGCCATAACCGCGGGCTGCACACACAGCATTGCATACTTGACCATTTTCGCCTCTTACCCAAACAGTTTTTTGGATGGTACTCGTGGACGCAGGGCCAGTCCGTAACATCATGGAAGTCGAAAACAGCTGGAAGGACAGATCAGGCAAAATGCCAGTCGTCGGGCCTGAGAGGGCGAGGGTGACGTAGCCGTTGAGCACATACATGAAGGTGGAGCGCTGCATCTCCTCGATGAGCTCGACCACATCACTATTCGCTCCAGCCTGGCGGAGGATCGTGGCCGCCATCGATGGGCCCACGCGCATGGCAGACGCAAAACCGGCCAAGAGATCGGGCAAAGTCTCGGTGACACTGGCAGAAGCGATGGCCCTCAGCGGAGTCTCGAGGTCTCCATCGTAAGCCAGGAGTGCCTGGGCCTGGAGATCCCCCGCCAGGATGTCGCCCAGCGTGTCGTCACAGCCCAAGACTTGGCCAACAGAGATCCTCAGGGTGGCGCTGAGCCCAAGCTGACCGGCCATGGTGATGTCCTGGACCCGGATGTCATCTCCATCGCCGTGAGCCAGATGCACCGTCTTCGAGAACTTCTTGTCTAAAGAGACGCCGAAAGTAAACTCAGGCAAGAAGCCCACAGCACGACTTAAAACTGGCGCCAACTTGTCAACGAAGCACTCGAAGGTGTCGGGGCTGATGGAGAGCATAAAGTTCACCTTCGTCGTGCCACACTTGTTGAAGGCAAACGCCACCTTCAGCTCAGTGTACTGATCTGCAGTGGTGACCGATGGACAGATTAGGCTGGTGTAATAGCCTACAGTGCCCCAGTCCTCGGCATCATGTGGGGAAATGAACAAGTTCCGCAGATAGGTGAGGCCTTGGTATGAATCGTACAGCTGCGAGCTCGTGCCATACTCGTTGCCCACAATCCACGACCCCGGTCGGTCCCCGATGCAGAAGATGTAGCCCTGCAAGGGGGTCACATCCATCCAGACCTTCACAAATGTGTCAAAAAAGACATCGCCGTCGCCTGGCACGAGGTTTGCAAGCTGATACACTCGGTCGGTATTGGTTCCGCAAGTCCCCGATGTGCCCATGCCGCAGCCCATCACCTGCGAGACTTCCACCACGGACGTGCGCTGCAAGAGACCGTGGCCTGATACACAAGCCCCGTCTGTCACCGGCGTGACACTCCCTGCCACGGTGACAACAAGGCCCAAAGCAACGAAGTAGCACGTGATGGGTGCCATCGGTACGATGGAATGGAAAATGAAGATGTTGGCTTTGAGCCCTCAGGAAAGCTGCAGCCTGTACAATAAAATGCAGTCTAACCCCTATACCCCATATCATAACAAGCCCTGAGCCCTACATCCTGCCACCCATGAGCATGCGGGCGAGGCTCATGGCTTTCTGATCCTTTTCCCGCTCTTCGATCTGCTGCTGAAGGTCTTGTGCCTGCTCCGAGCTGTGGGGGCCAGCTTGTTTTTTTTCGCCATTGTATCCTGATATCTATGTCTCTAAACATATGAGTGTATTCATACCTATACATATATATATATATGTCTGTATACACACATGTATGTATGCGTTTATACAAACATGTGCGTGTGCATATGTTCTATACCCATATATATAGACAGACATATGTGTGTATATATATATATATTCATACATGTGTTCGTTGCACATTTATATATCTATAGAAAGAGATATAGATGCGAACATAGGCGTAGTCATAGACATGGATGTAAAGATAAGTTCACCGATAAAGATGCAGATCTAGATATAGAGATTGATCTATGTGCGTGTCTGTGTATAGATACACACACACACATATATATATATATATGTATACACACACACATTTTAAAGAACCTATATATTTCTGAATACATATATATATATATATAAGTATAAACATATTACCGGAACTATACTCTTATTAAGGTGCGATCAAGGCAAGAAGCAATATTGTGTTCTTTGGTTCTTGTAGGCTCTGGCTGGACGTTCCAAGTGCCGTAGTTCCCGAACAACGAACATTCTAAACCACACATGCGTCTGCAAAAGCTTTCGGTACTTGCTCGGTAAAGTCGGGTCTGAAAAGGTCTAGTCTCAAGAACTAAAACAGGGATTGGGGCAGAACATACTACCCTACTCCGACCTCCATGTACAGCGTCCCTAAACCCGAAGTCGAAGAAACCTAGGACTTCCTGATTAGGTTATTTGGGGTTGATGTAAGCCCTATCATCCCAGAATCCCGCCTTCCGTCGGTAAAGGGGAAGCATGTTCCGCTCCTCCCGTAGCTTCTCGATCATCTCAAGGCTCAGTCCCATGCCGGCTTGATTTAGCCTTGGCGGCTGTCGGGTTTGGGGTTGCAGCACTCACTCTCGAACATGTCTAGGCGAGGTTTGGGGTTTAGGCTTTGGGGATTAGGGTTGAGGCTCAGTCCCATGCCGGCTTGATTTGGCCTTGGGTCTTATTGACAGCCGGAGGCTTCAAAACTTTGTAGATGCTTACAGCTTCAGGCAGATTTCAAGCCGTCGACTTTAGTTGCGGAGACGGAAAGTTTAAAAGCTAAACGAGGTGGCGTTGCGGCTTCTCGCCTGCTTACCATCTACCTCACTCTCCTTAACTAAGCCGCACTGATCTACCACAAGGTCACGGCACTGATAGGTTTGTCGGTCCTTGCCCGACCCTTCCCCACAACGACAAACACATGCTTTCCATCTCTGAGATACGCACTACTGGCTACTTGCCTGTGTAGTATTGTCAACGATTGCAGTATGATCCCACAATGCACATCTATCGCGAATGCCTGCTATCGCGAGATGCCAACCTCGCCATTGGATCCACTACGAGTATACCGACCTTCTCTTTCCTCTGTGGTTGCCAGCGCCATGGTCTCGTTTCAGATCTCAAGGGAAGAACAAGGACCTAAACTGCACCTGCCTCAAGCCCTTTAACAACGAACAAGTCTGGAAGGGAACTCTGAGTCTGTAGGGACCTTAATAAGTAGAATAGGGTTTTGAGATGTATTCTACTACAATAAGGATGATCGTGCGCACGCTTGAGGGTAGAGGGTGTTGGGCTCACGGGGCTTTCTAGGCTCCCGCAGGGATAAGGCTGCAGGGTTCAGAAAAAAAATTAGGAGTACTGCGGTCGCGTTAGCTTGGCGGTGCGGTGGAGCAGGGGTAAGGTTTCGGTTGTATTTAGGTCCAAAATGCATAGGCTTTCAGGCACACGCTGTAGCATCAAACAGAATGAAGCTTGAAATGGGGGCGAACAGTTTAGTGTCGAAGCTGCTTCTTTTCTGTCACTGCCCAGTGGCTTGACCATGGTTTGTAGGAGCCGCTCTCTCTTGTTAAGCTCCTTTCGCTGCAACGATTACAAGATCGGGTTTTAACACCTCGGGCTACACTGAACCCTCGATCGGTTAGGGATTTGGTATCTCGACCGTTCCTTCAATCTCATCTCGTCGGAGTGAGAGGACCCCGCCGACGGGATTTGAGCATTTTCAACGTTCACAAGTTCGTTCAGACGGCTTGGCTGGCTTGCGGCATACATACATGGTTCCAGGCCTAATTACATACGCTCATACAGACATAGCGATTCATTCATTCATTTACGACAGGTCTCTCCGATACATACATACGTATCTAACAAAAATATATATACATATATACATGTTAGGTATACTCTCGATCTGCCATCCTCACTGTCACACAAGTACACGTGAACATATGTCACAGCACTAAGGGCATGGGAGTGAATTTTCATGAGGAACAGGAAGTTGTCGTTGTTGCAAACATAGACTGGGATGCAATATGGTCGTGCATGATGGGCCGTAGAAACAAGGTTCCGCCTGATGCGCACATACACAATTGCGGAAGTGGCGCTTCAAGATCATGCACATCAACCAGATGTGGAGCACTTAGCAAGCTACCATCTTTACATCCGCAGCACGGTGCAGGAAGGATCCCCCAAATGGTCAAAACCATCTGATGCCCAAAGTGAACATCCTGAGATCAATTACGCGCAAGTCTGGCTTTGATTAGTAATTAGTACGGCTTCTGGAGATTTAGGGTGGCAAAACTCACCTGCCTGTTGTCCCTCCCATATCCATGCGATCCTTGTCCAAAGCCATGAGGCGAGTACGTGCCCGGAGGTTCTCCTGCATCTGACTTTCGCGCGTCCAGTCTCTTACAGACAGGCTCTTGCACAATGTCGTGTCTTGCTGGCTTGGTGGCTGGCGGCTTGCAACCAGAAAGCACCATGATGATGCATGAAAGTGTTAAACATTCGAAAAAAGCTCATACACTACAGTTAAATCACAGAAGTCATGCGCTCCTCTTCAGCATCGTCGCACATGTTTGACTTTGCCCTTTTTCGTATGGGAACAACTCACTGGGATTGTTATAAGGACTGTACTAACTGTCGTCAAGGTCTCGACGTGTTACCCTCCCAGTCCCACCTCGCTGGTTTTGTTGATGAGGCATTTGAGCTCGGTGCACTGATCCTGCAAAGATGCCGCATGATGTGAGTTTAGACCTCTGTGCCTCTACACTGTAGCGACCCCACGCTGAGCTTGACTACCGAGCTGTAAAACTTCTGAGATACTTCCGTAGGGCCACGTATCCCCTTCCTCCGAGCTTATTCAGACAGTATGCTGTGAAATTCACCCCTAAAACCCCAGACTCCCAACCTAAACCCTAAACCCTAAACCCTAACCCTAAACCCTTAACCCTGAACCCTGAACCCTAACAACCTAAACCTCAGATCCTAAGACACAGTCCCCATGGCCCGAGCTCGCCTGAAGCTCGTCTACGGCACGATGTGTCTTGATCGAGGACGACCTGCTCTAGGCTTGCCAGGAAGAGCCGGAGACTACTACGGGGGGGGATCTCAAAATTAAGGAGTGCCTTATATAAATGTAAGTATGAATATATATATATATATATAAGTAAATAAATAAACATATATATATATAAGAGGCGTGGCCATCAGTGTGTGCTATGCGGGCTGGGTTTCGAGGTTTTCGCTAGTGCCCTGACCTGCCGAGTGCGGGCGTCGGATAGGGTTGGAAAAAAATAAACATATGTATATATATATATATTTATAGGACTTAGGGGTCCTTGTATACATGATCCTGCTATACATCCCCACGCAAATTACAAGATTTCTGCATCCCTGAACCTCAACCTTACACCGCACAAAGCCATCCAAAAACACCACAATGTGCAAAGCCCTGGTAGCAGCCTCGCGCGCGGGCGCTGGGGACGGGCACTTCGTGCCGGGCCGGTCGCGGGCACCCGGCCCTGGAAGCTTTCAGGCTGAGGATTTATCGGCAGGCCTCCTAAACCCTACCCATAGTCCCCATAGTAGTTCCTTTTTGGGGATTCCCTTATAGGATTCTAAATATGAACCCCAAAAAGGAACTACTATGGCGCCTATGGGTAAACCCTAAAACCCTGGGTCTGGTGTACAAGTGTTTCTTCTCTGGACAGCGCCGAGGACGTAGAGCAGTTGAGCAAGTAGAGTAGAGCACATGGCCGTGTAATCACTTCAGGTACACTGACACGATAGTCTGTGCTCCGTTAAAGGGCGAATAGACCCAGCCATCAAAAAAGTCTGTGCTTCTAGAAACAAACCCCGAACATTGATGGAAGTCTACTACAGGTAAACCAGCGGATAGCTTCTCGGAAGGGAGTCATTAGAGCACATAAGACCACGGTAAACACCTGATGCTAAGTGACTCTCAAGCTAAAGAAGGGTGTGCGTTGAGAATTTGAAGGGGGGCCTTGGGATTTAGGGTGAAGTTTAAGATAAAAGGGCCGCAGGGTCACAAGGGCCCCCTACTGTAAACCTTAAACCCATCAACCCTCATTTTGCCTTCGATCCGGGAGGGCGGGTGCTGCTTGGCCGGCCAGGCATGGCGCTTGGAAATGGACGGGGCTAGGGTCTTATCATGACTAGTAGTAGTATAGTAATTAGTAGTAGTAGTAGTAGTAGTAGCAGTAGTAGTAGCAGCAGCAGTACTAGTGCGATTACGATCTGGTGCCTGCTAAACTTAGTGCGCGACTGGTGGTGAAAGCTGAAAGATCAACTCCTAGCAATCGATACACTAGGGTTTCAATGATTACAACTAGAAAGAGTTTCTGGGCAAAGAAAAACCAATGTGTATAAATACATACATACATACATACATACATACATACATACATATATATAGAGAGAGAGAGAGAAAGAGAAACTACAAGGTGATGCCCTACATTAGCACTGCGTCGGCTCTGATACCGCTTACTGGGGCTGACAGGCTTGGCGCCGGATTCGGCGAGGTTTGCCACGCCCTATGATGACTTCACTGGTCTGCTTCTGAGACGGGTTTGAACCTCAGCAAGGCTTCACGTTGCTTGATGCTACAGCTATGGGGAGGGGAGGGGAGGGGAGGGGACTTGCTACTCTATTCAGGCTCCGATTCGGGCTCGATGCCCCTTGCAGAGATGAGCCAGGAAGCCGGAAAGAGCAGATTCAGATGTACCTCGCAGTCTAGTTGCTGAGCCTTAAAAAACTTAAGGGCGGCTTTCGGTTTTCGATCCGAATGATGAATGATGAAGTCCAAGATCACGAGCCCCAACAAGAAACAAATTGCTCAGAGAACTCGCATCCCTTGACTCTAAACCCTAAACCCTAAACCCTAAACCGGGGTTGAGGTACTGGGCCGCTTTGTAAGCAAAAAGAAGTGTGAGGGGATCAAGATGCAGGAGCCTTTAGGGTTTATATAGGGCTTTAGGTTTTAGGGCTTTAGGGTTTAGGGGTTTAGGGTGTAGGGCTTGAGTCACTTAAGATCAAGATATGCGATGTCTGTGTAATGAGACTGTAGGGAAGGCCTGGCTTGCGCTGGTGCACCCATCGTGTCCGATTTGACAGGAACTGTTTGGCCGCTGCTTGTGCGCGTGTGTGTGTGTGTGTGATTCTTTTTTTTTTGCGTGTGTGTGTATGTTTTGTTGCGGGCAGACAGACTGTGGCCTGTGAGACTTGGACACCCAAAGCTCCATTGGAGACCCAGAATACCTCTACTGCCGCCTCAGCCTGAAGAGGCCAGGCTTTAACGAAAGCTTAGCCTCCTGCCTTCACACGGCAATCTCAACCCGAGCCGTAAAAGGACTCATGCTTACACACGAAGTTGGAGGCTCTGGGCTTCAAAATGCCTGAGCACGGCAAGCCGCGATGCAGTTCGCTCGATGGAAGAATCCGTATCCTCAGAATCAGGCTAACGACAAGCCGAGATGGGATGAAATGGAGCAACCCTGGGCGGCCTTGCACGGATTTCGCAAGTTTGTTGTGGCGCAGGGCTTTGAGGTGCTCTTGGAAAGTGAACTCCATGGCGATTTCTGGAGCCCAAACAGACAGTTCCGAGTTCCTGCCATCCTTCACATGGATCCTACGGCCTATGGCGGGTGCACTGCGAGAATTTGAGACCGAAGGTGACTTGCCAACGATAGCTTCTCGAAGCTTCAAGCGCAAGCCCGTTGCGCTACTTAGGGCGTGAATACCTCATGCATGCTTGCCTGGCTTCCCGGAAAGAGGGCACCCTACACCCTTCCCAACCCCTGAACCCCTAAACCACAGGGCTTGGCCACCGGCCGCAATTTGACGCTGTCGCGCGTCACACTCGGAGTTGGCTGCCTCACGTGAAACCCTCAGTTGTTGGGCCCCACGAAAGAATCGAGCTTTTCTTGAACAAAAGCATAGCCCTAAGGGTCCAAGTGCCCAAATAGTAGGGTTTCAAGGTCCAAAAACCATTCAGAGTATGGATTTTGGGACCTAAAACCTTACTATTTGGGTCCTCGGACCCTCTGGGTAGGTCAAGGTTTAGCGTTCAGGGCCCCTGCCGTCTTTACACATGCTTAAGTCGGAGGCCTCTCTCGGACTTTGCCTGAGAAACAAAACCATGCAACAAGCAACGACCTTTGACAGGAGCCGCAACCCACATTAAACCCCGAACCCTGCACATCTGTCCGAGCCCTACATTGCATTCTACACCAAGTTCATGTCAACCTCTCATAATTAAACTCACCCTTTCTAGCCTCCTGGCTACTTCTACTGGCATCGGCGCATTTTACTAACCTTACCATTACTTCTATGAATTCAGAGAGTGTCGGCTAGGCTCAAGGGGAGCCATGCCATGATATCATTATAGGGTTTAGGGTTTAAGGTCATATCATGTGGTCTCAAGCCCGTTTTATGGAACCTCCGCCTAATTACTCGGTTTAGGGCTGACGGGCCAAGGCTTATGCTTGAATCCGATTGAAGTGTTTCGACAAACCGACGCAGCATGTGATAGAATATATGTAAGCTGCTCTAGAAAGCCCACTCTACACCTGGAGGTTTGCCTTTTATGTCCACATATGCACTATAGACGTACGGGTAAATATAATGCTTGATTATCTTCGATCTATGTATGTACCTGTCTATCTGTCTATCTGTATATGCATGCACATATTGGTCTAAGCATGGATGAGGTCACCGCCCTCGTAACCTGTGTGCATAGAGTAGAACCCTGATACAATACAAATTACGGCACCGTACAAAGCACATGCGTATATGTGTCGCCAAATTGCAGAAATGAAGTCTTGCGAGAGTCAATGTAACTGTGATTTGTTGTGGGGCCCTTCATAGCAAGTCATTGAGTCACACTGAGATACTGAGATACTACAACAAAGACTAAACTGTCAAAGACTACACTGTGTACTCACACGTACGCACAGCCTTCAACGGGTCAAGACATAGGGGAATTAGAACAAAGAAGTCGGCGCTGCACCCGAGATTACCGGGTGTTGAAGTTGTAGAATAAGCTGCAAAGATGTATGAAGCAATTGCTTCAAATTTTACGTTCTCTTTCATTTGGCTTACAAGCGGCGCCGTATCTGCTGTGCACTTTGTACTGTGGTAGTAGGGCATACCATAGTCGTGCAAGCACATCAACAGTGCATGCATAGGCTTGTGCGTGTATGTATCCCTGAATGAGTACAGGCAGGCAGGCCATTGTTTCTGTGCGCATGGTTACGAGACCATAAAAACCCTGTATGTCTGTTGCTGTGAGACACCTCATAAACAAGTCAGACTGACAAAACACATGTACGGGCTTGTGCGTTTATGCTTGCGTGCATGTGTAACTGTAAGAATGCACATGCCTGCGCATTCAAGTGTATATGCATGTACATAGTCTTACACCTTGGTGAGCATAAGTAAAATGTAGGCGCATGGCATACTTCTATTTGACACGAAGAAACCCAATACTCAAAAATCCAGGCCCCATGGCAGGCCACTCTCTATCATTATCACTGTCATTACAATGTCATTACTATTGATACTATTATCATTGCTAGCTTTTTGTTTCAATCAAGATCTATTAAGTGCTCTTGTTATAATAAGCTATACCCATAGGCCCCATAGTAGTTCCTCTTTCGGGTTCATATCTAGAATCCTATAAGGTAATCCCCAAAAGGAATACTATGGGGCCTATGGGTAATGATCCAGGCCCCCTTCTTGCGTCGAGCCTGGAGTTTCTGCCTAAGCTTCGCCATCTCCGTGGCGGCTCCTGGCTTCGTCGCGAACTCGAACTCGGGACCCACAAAAAAGGCAGGTGGGCAGACACCATCAGGGTGGACATGTCCCATAATCCCGTCTTGAAGTAAGCCACTGAGCTTTAGGGATATCCCAGCCACAACTTGATTTCTGGGATTCTTGTTTCCTGACGGAAGAGCTCTTAAGATTGCATCGGATGTTGGGGGGGCCCTGAAGTCGCGCAGGGCCTAGGGCTTCTGAGGATTAGGGTTAAAAGGGTTAAGGTCTCGGGCGCAGGGTTTGTAAGGATTTATTCAGGTCTTCTGTGATTTTAGTTTGGGGACTTGGGTACCGGGGTTTGGGAAGCTTTGGCGCCTCGCGGTTTCACTTTCGCAAAAACTTGAGCTTCTCGTAAGCGCTGGTGGCTGCGACATTCTCGTAGTCTTAACTGGGGACTCTATATCTATGTCTGTGCCAGGATGTTTTTTCGCACGCTTACCTGATGCGTGGAACCATGGCAGCGGCTTTATGTCTGAACCGTCTCTTCGTGCAAAGACTGGCTGCAAGTGCGACTGATGGTGACATCTGCCTGAAAGCCTGAAAAAGCATCGAAGTCCTGCAGCCCGTGGATGCGACGCCAACCTTCAACGTGTTTGCAGGCTCCGGGGCTTAGGTGCCTTGCACCCAAACCTGAATTTTTGTTGAAAGTAGTGTCCAATCTCTTCGCCTTGGCTGCCTCATGTTTGCAGTTCGGGGCAACCACCCTTGACTGACCGCTTTTGGGGTGCAAAACATCTCTGCAGGCTAGCCAAACCCATCCCCTCCCAGGTCTACGGCAGACCTTACGAGCCATTTGCTGTGCAAATGAATGACCGTAGCTGGTTACCGGCCGGCCTCGCTGTCAGCGCATCTAGCTCAGCACGTGCCTGCTAACCGCACAGGACAGCCGCGGGTTCTGTTGACACTATCATGTTTAGGATGCGGCCGCTTCGAACTAGCTGGATCAAGCCCAACGCGCCAAGGGCCAAAGGTACCGCCAGCGGCAACGCCACTGCCAACCATCCGACTCCGAGTTGGCGTTCGGTCTTTTGCTGTCGCTTCTGCTGGGTCCATAAGATTAAGCCGCATGCCAGGTCTCCAATCAAGCCATTCAAGTGGGAATGAATCACTGTGTGAAATTATACCATGCTCTACCATGTTATTATATTCGACTAGGCTTTATTATACCGTTTTATATTATGTTCTACTATATTACACTACATTACATATCCGAACAAGGAGCTCGGTGAACTGTATCGCTGATGGTACCTGATCATATGCCGGCGGAACAAAGCTGCAGGAACCGGTAAGCAAAGAACTGCACATGTCTCGGAAAATCCAGTTCCGTCAGGCACTGCTATAGTCTGCTATATGTTTCAAGCCATGTCTTTGACAGGCAGGAAGCACTCATAAGTCCTCCGCTGGCCCCGAGGCCAAGGCGAGGCACTGCTAAACAACTTGCTCTCTACCTCTCTCTCCCTCTACCCCATGCCAATTAAGCAGGTTGGAGATTGATCCCTCCGGAAGATTGGAAAACAAGTGAAGGACATTTCGGACATGCTCACTGTCAGCCGCCTAGGGCTTGTTGACTAATGGTATCTTTGGGGTCTGCCTTCGCTGGTGGCACAAGGAAGTGCACAAACTCATTTTCGGCCACTTCGCCACTGAGGTCCTCATCCATAGTTTGCAGGATTTGCAGCAGCTTTCTGTTCTTAATATCCGGGAAGGCCTTCTTCATGCAGTACTCGAACTCTGCATTGCTCAACTTCTCATCGCCGTCCATGTTCCACAGGCGCCACACCGCCTTTGTCGGGACGATGTTCTCCTCGGCCGCCTCCGGGTCGAACCCACTTCGGGTCCACGGAAAACCAACCCCGGACTCTACTGGCACCGTACAATAGACAGGTAGAGCAAAGTGTGGTGTATGTATGTATATTATAAATATATATATATATAGTCTGCAGTCATGATTATAGAGTTTTACGAGTTTAGCGGCGAGTTTGGCGTAATGCTGCATTCCAAAACCGAACCCCGGGTTTCTGAAACACAGCGAACCCCGGGTTTCTGAAACACAGCGCGCCAAGGCTTTTTGCCTGGCCTCCCCAAGACCGCCGCCCTTTCCAACATTCCTCATGCCAAACCCCATGCCTCGTCTGGCCCCGGCTCTAGTCTGATAAACCCTAAACCCTAAACCCTAGACCCTAAACCCACCAAGTAGAGTACACTTAGAATTGGATCTGGTGGTGGCGGGTGGCCTAGAAGGTAGTTGTAGCTTGGAGTGGGGGATAGAGAGTCGGACGGGTCAGCCGGGTTCCTCCTACTTCAGATTATTCCCGGACAGGTCCGACTTTACGGGTTTAATTATGGGTATATATGTATATATATATATATATATATGTATGTATGTGTGTGCGCAATTGATTCGCTGACACAGCAGAACTCCTGAGCTAAACTGAACCACAATCAGGGGCAAGCTATTTGGACGGGTCGTCTGTTGGGTAGGTTTCGGAAAGGCTGCTACAGCAAGGTGGGTCGTCACATGCAGTGCCGTGGCGAAGAACACACACACACATGGCAGCATCTGTTTGCAGGGGACTGTTGGGGTCCTTGTCGAGATGAGGATTGCGGATGACACTGAGGTTCGTTATCTATGAAGCAGGGCACTTGTATAACTAAGCTAGCCCTCACGGCGCCTGATTGCAGGTTCCGGGGAGATCGGCTGCCTTTTCGACCTCCTTCTGGCATCGGCACAGCCATGCCACAAAGGCTTTGAAGGTGACAACTCCATATCCGTCACCACAAGCATCGATGTAGGCCTTGTCGACCATGGATTGGTCTATGCCGAAGTATGCCCTGCGGATCATTAAAGTAAATTCTGCTTTCAACAGCTGATCGTCACGATCCCGGTCCGCCATCATGAAGCTGGCCTGCAGCACCTTGTGCCTCAGTTTCTCGAGGACCTCTGGCGTCACCTGCAGCTTCAGCGGGGGTTCACCAGAAGCTTGCGGCGAGGACCAGGTCTTTTGCAGCAGGGAGCACCGGTTGCCTGTCCCCAGGAGCTTCTTCCCGCCTTCCACCACTTTGGCAGCTTTGAAATACCCCATAAAGGCTGAGAGTCGTGTCGCTTCTTCCGCGCGATTCCAGCACAGGAGCCCTCAAAGGCTAGGCCCGATCGAGCGCGGTCTCTTGAGCCCAAACTGAACACCAACACGAGCCCAAACTGATCTAGAGTAACTTGCCCAAGCCCCTGACAGACAAAACCCAACTACGAATGCCGATGCCATGCGCTCCTTAGGCCTCGTCGTCCCCATCAAACCGACAGTACCTCTAGTGTCGACGCAAGTGCATCTACGGCCGTTCAACTACAACCTGCTTGAAACCTTGTCCCACGACATAGTTTTTTTATGGAGTCATAGATCCCTAAACCCCAAACCCCTTGCTGCAAGCGAGAAATCTCTAACATGCCAAACCCTCCCAGCCCTAAACCCTAAAGCTCTAAACCCTCCCACCCTAAACCCTAAAGCCCTAAACCCTCCCAACCTCATTGAAAACCCAGACCGTGAAGCCCTGTGAGCCCGCCAAAACCAGGCCCTAAGACCCGGGCCGAGCCCAAACCCCTTAAACCCTAAACCCTCAACTCTAAACCTTAAACCCTGAACCCTCAACTCTAAACCTTAAACCCGAACCCTTAAACCTTAAACCTTAAACCCAAACTCTAAACCTTAAACC
>CAJNDV010032320.1:0-28070 GCA_905221635.1 Symbiodinium sp. CCMP2456 | reverse complement strand
TATATATACACACACACACATAAATACATGCCTATGCACACATACATACATACATACATACATACATACATACATACATACCCACATACATACATACATACAAACATACATACACACATACATACATACATACGTACATACATATATACATACAATGCATGCATGCATGCATGCATGCATGCATGCATGCATGCATGCATGCATGCATGCATGCATGCATGCATGCATGCATATTTACATACATACAAACATACGTACGTACATACATACATACATACATACATACATACATACATACATACATACACACATACATGCATACATACATACATACATACATACATACATTTATATATACATACATACATACATACATACATACATACATACATACACATACATATATTCACCCACCAGATGCGCACACATACACACTCAAGTGGCAAGGTTCCTGAGGGAGGGAGCTTTGTCCGCAGCAACCTCGTTCCCATGTCATCGCCGCACGAGAACCGGACCAGGAAGACCGCGGCCTGGGAATGCTCCAAAATCGATTTCAAGAGCTTTACAGGGAGTGGCGCAGACAGCCAGGCAGTTCAAGATCTCATGACATCCCTGGAGATTTCCAAATATTGTGGTAAGTACAAAGGCGATCCCAAGGCAGAGGCGGCCCAGAATCCAACCTGCCTTGCTTTCTGGGCAGGCATGGAGGCCCACATGCAGCTCCAGAGGGATGGGGTGAAGCCCGTGTTCAACAACATGATGGTTGTGAATTGGTTTGCGAACGAGCCGGGTCACTACCCGTCCTGGGGAAGCACGGATGATGTCACCGTGACCTATGGGAAGGGTGAGGCCAAGACTGTGACGGTCAAGGACAACAGCGCAGTCACGGGCTACGCCTTCTGTGACATCGTACATACCATCTTGAGGCAGAACTTCGATCAGGCGCAGCGTGGACAATGTGCCCCAACGGCGGTGCTTATGGCGCTCAGCAATGTGAATCCGGCCAAGGCCATCAAGATCGGGCTCGAGCTATTCTGGACAGGCACTTTTCATGGCGTTCCGCCCCAGTTCGATCAGTGCCGCTACATTTACGACGACATGCCACCGGGTGTCGTGCCTTTTGATGTGGGCCAACCCGGGACAGACGGCTCCGGCGGCAAGCCCTTGCCGATGCCATGCCTCGGCAACGCAAACGACTGCGAACAGGGCACCGGCACACCCAACACAAATGCGGGCTTGCAAGGCATGTGGGCAATTAAGATGACGGCTCTCCGGGATTTTGCAACGGCGAAGAGCTGCGATGCCTGCGCTCGGAAAGCTTGGGTCACCTATCCAGGCATGAGCCCCGAGCACCAGGCGTTGATCAGCGACGGCTGGTTCTTTGGGCCCCTGAGGCAGATGATGGAGATCCTCTTTCGGGCTCCGGTCCGGCTGGACCACATGCCGAACAGGGCGGATCGACGCTTCATGAAGGACGATTTTTCCCGAGATTGCAGATCCTGATCTTTAGGGGTTTAGGGTTTAGGGCTTAGCCCCAAAACTCTAAAACACTAAACCCCCAAAGCACTGGACCCTTCATGAAGGAGACGATGGATCTCATCTGCAGCATGAAGGGAGGTGCCGTGGTGGGGATTGCCTCTTCGGTTCTGAAGATGGTGACTCGGTCCCGCTGGTACCCTCTTGCCTTTTTATTCTAACATGGGGGTTTCAGAAAATAGGGGACCCCGATGTAGTACCCTAAATAGTAAGATCCTTATTATAAAGACCCCAAAATAGGGTACCCTAATTTTCGGAAACTCCCATATAGGTTGACTAGGATTAGGGGTTTTGGGCTTTCTGGGCTTCCTTGTGATAACCGAACAGCAGGAACGAGGGTGCCCTGGTGATTCTTGGGTTTCTGTGGAAACTAGGTGAACGTCGCGCTGCAAACGGTTGGAGCAGGCAGCAAGGAACGGCCGTGGCGGTCAAGAGACTGGTCTTGGAGGTGTGGGCTTCAGAAACCGGGGGGATCTCAGATGGGAGTTCTTATGATTAGGATCTCATCAAGTAGGGTCTTATGTTGTGGTTCCCTGTTTTCTGTCTCCCAGGTGTGGGGAGAACAAGTGGAGCAGCACTTCAGATCATGCGGCTTACGTTGATTCCTGCGACGGGGACATCGTATCGATCTGGACATGGTCGGGACGCCTCTTCATCGATCGTGAGACTTTGCTTACCTGGGGATCAGACACCAAGAATGGCCTCCCATGTCCCGGCAATTCTGGACCTGTAAGCAGTGCTCTTTTCGATTTCATTGAGGTGCCACATCCCGGTTCCGACTAATTCGAAGCCGACGACGGCGGTTTTGTATAGGCCTAAAAGGCTCTCGGTGCACGTGCTGGCAGGGTGCAAATGCCATGAGCCTCTGTCAACCCTCGTACTTCCTAACTTAGCTCGGCTCAAGGGCTCTTTCAAGTTGACAGAAGCTCAGGTGGGGTTGCAGTGTACCGCCAGCGGTTTGAATCCTCGCTTCCCCCCCGGGCTGCGGATGTGAACGCGCGTCCAGATGCCGTCCGGTGGACTTTGGCTGAACTCCAGCTTCGGCCCTGGATCGAGAAGTAGGGTCGGAAGAGCCTGCAGCACCGTGCTTGTGCCCTGTTAGGGGATATTAGGCTGTACCTGCCGCAAGCAGCCTTTTTCTGCCAACCCCCCCATACCTTGATGGACTGGGACCACTACACTATACCAGCACTGCTACGGTTCTCAATGCCCATCCTAGCATGGCAGCAGCAAAGTAGGAATATCACCCTGACTACCCCTAAACCCTAAACATCCAAAACCCTAAATCCCCCTAAGAACCCTGAAGCCCTTTGCACCCAGACCCTCGAACAAGTCATGCCCTGTGACTTCGCGGCTCCAGCCTTCGTGCATTCCGCAGTATAGACCGGGCCCGAAGCCGCTCCGGTGACGTGATGGCGGTGATGTCCCTGCTGCTTCTCCTGGTGCCTCGATTCCTCAAGCCTAACTCCAAGACCCTAGGCCCCAAACCCTGAGCCCTGAGCCTTAAACTTAAACTCCTAAACCCTATAAGCCCCTAAGCAAAAAAATCGCACCTTAAAGCCTGAACCCCAACTTCGAAACCCTAAGCCCCAAACCCTAAATTCTAAGCCCTGGACCCGCAAATCCAAAAGCCTGCCCCTGGGCTTAGGGTCTCATAGATTTTTGGGGCCTTTGGGTTTAGGGTTTGGTATTATTATCACCTGATCGTCCTTGCTATTCTGCTATTTTTCTACCAAGACCCAAACAGGAACCCGAAGGAGCCGGCAAGGACCCCTTATGGGCCGAGCCCCTCCTCTTGGATTTTTCCGCGGTCAGGCTTCAGGGCTTTGGGTTTAGGGTTTTAGGGTTTTAGGGTTCAGGGGTTTTTTGAGGGTTTAGGGTTTAGGGTTTTAGGGTTTAGGGTTTTAGGGTTTAGGGTTTTAGGGGCTTTTAGGGTTTTAGGGTTTAGGATCCGTTTAGGGCATGGCCCTGCTGATGCGTCTATAGGTCTTGTAAAGGGGTTTAGGGCTGAAAGGGTTCAGGGTTGGTTCCTTGGCGGTCCACCGGGCAACCTTTCAAGTCTCAAGCCCAAGGATGCGATTGGTTTTGTGATGCAAAAAAAAACTGTTCTATAACGGTCCTAGAACGATGTATCCCCAAACCCATCAGCTCCAAAACGTAGGAGAAAGACCCAACGGGCCGAGGTGGCGCCCAGCGCCGTCTTGGCCACTCCTTGCTCCGGACTCTACGGCGCGGAGGCGTTGACCTGTGCCTGGGAGCAGGCGCCCAGTCCTCTTAATCTCTTGTTCGTCCTATGTGGGCCATATAGGGTTTAGGTTTTAGTGTTTAGCGTTTGGGGTTAGATTTATAAGGCGTTTGGGGTGTTACGGGCTCAGGTTTAGGGTTTGGCCCTGGTATCATGCCACGTTTCTGAAACTTCTGATTCTAATTTCTCCTGTGCTTGTCTTATGCTTGTTGCCGAAGCCTCAACCCTCAACTCTGCTGTCTACGCCCTGGGCCCTAAACACGAAATCCTGGCCCAGGATGTGAAGACTTGCATGGAGACCAGCTGCCACGGCTGTTCGGGTGAGCCCTGCCAGCTCTGCAGAGAGGACCATACATGCATGAATGTATTACTTTCATTCAATATTGCATGAGTGCATTACTTTCATTCAATATATATATATATATGTATATATATATATATGTACATATATATATATATATATACATACTATCTATCTATCTATCTATCTATCTATATATATATACACATATAATTAAATAAGATGCCTGTACGTAGGCTGGAGATAGATAGCTACCTCATTTCAGCACCTAACCCCTAAACCCTTAAAGCCTGAAGAAGCCCTGAGCCCAAACCCGCGAAGCATGCAAGCTAAACCCTGAAGCTCTAAAACTCTAAAGCTCTTCTTCCAACTCTACTTACTGAGCCCCTCGCCGACCGCAGGACACCGAGAAAATCCACGACTGCTGCCAGAAGCCACATGGCTCCTACTCTCTGTTCAGGGTAAAGGGGTGATATAGGGCTTCGAGAAGTTCTGGTATTATTCGTTCGGGTTCGTTAGTAGAATTAGATTATAGCATACTCCCGAAACCCTACTCAAATCGTCAGGGCCCCCTAGATTAAAGGGTTTAGGGTACAGGGTTTAGGGTCGCAGGTTTCGATTATTGGGTTTAAGGCTTAAGGCGTAGGGTGCAGGGTTCCTACCCGAAACCCTGCACCCCCTTTATGCAATGGAGATGGAAGCCCTGCGGGGGGCTCGGCCTTCAGGCTACGAAGCACAGCTTCCCTTCCCCGAATTCAGACAGTCCCAAAGCCGTGGGCAAATCATTGTTCAATTAATAACCCTAAACCCTAAACCCTAAACCCTAAACCCTAAACCTGAAACTCAAGGGTCTTGCTCCCATCCGCAAACGCCAAGTTTATAGTAGGTGCGCTTAGTGATTGACCCGGGGCCACTTGTACTCCAAGCTCAGCGCTCGAAGAGGCACGGCAAAGAGGCGAAGCCAGGAAAGACAGCAGCACGATGTAGTAGAAGTGGGTTTTAGGGTTTAGGGTTTAGGGTTTAGGGTTTAGGGTTTAGGGTTTGGTCAAAAGTATCAGTGGGATTCAATAGAAAAACACCAGTAAAGGTGGCAAAATTTGGAAGCATCAGTGAGCAAAGTAGCAAAATCAGCAAGGATAATCTGCTACCGTTGCTGCTGTTCCAAGCACCCATTTCGGGGATCTTGATGATAAGGATCCTTCCTGAAACTTCCAATAGAAGTTACCTGTAAGAGGCCCTTGCTCAGTCGTAAACCTTCTTGCTCAAAACCCCTAATATCGGGGCCCAAATAAGTACCAATATTTCTGTTAGGGTTCCTTATTATGAGAATGCTCGAAAGGAGAGCCCAAAACCCTATTCGAATTATTTAGGCCCCTACACCACGGCCCTACATCTCCAGTTTAGGGTTTAGGGTTTAGGGTTTAGGGTTTAGGGTTTAGAGTTTTAAACCCTACGCGCCCTGCCGCTGCAAGGCACTACCACTCGGCGTCGCCACCCTTGATGTGCGAGCAGCCCGGCTTTCAATGTCCATGTCAGCCTTCGGCTTCCGACAAACTCTTATGTAATCAAGGGGCCTTATATACTTAGAATAGGGCTTTAGGGCCCCTTATACCAGAAGCAATAAGAAGGAGCCCCCCCCAAAAAAAAAGCAAATAGTATAGGTAATTATTTAGGCCCCTACAGTAGGCTCCCGGCCCTAGGGTCTAAGCTCGGTTATCTTTTGGTTTCGGGCTTGAAAGGGTTTAGGAGCAGGATTCCGGGCGTAGCTCATCGGAAGAGGATTCAAAGGCAATATAGGGGCCTTAAAAATAATAGGATTTGGGGTATATTTTGCTATAATGATAATAAGGAACCCCCAGACACTATTCTGTTTCTTAAGGACCCTACACTACAGGGGAGTTGATGGGGTTGAGGGTGTAGGTCTGAGTATGACTATAGCGTCCAAGCCGGGTTTGGGATGCCTCAAGGATATTCATGAGAGGGGAGAACAGTTCAAGAATTCAAAATCCCCTAAAGCATCTACCCGAAAAGGGGAAAGCCTCTGCCCTTAATGCAAACCGCGACAAGGAGTGCTGCCATCACCGAGGGCGTGAAAGCTTGTGTGCAGGCGCCTTTGAGGGTTTAGGGGTTTAGGGTTTAGGGGTTCAGGGGTTCAGGGGTTTAGGGGTTTAGGGGTTTAGGGTTTAAGAGTTACCTACATCCCACACTCTACCTTAAAACCTTAAATGCTGAACCCCTCAACCTCAAGCCTTTCGGAGTGAGGCTTCAAGGTTTCATCAGGCATGCTCCTGTCGCCAGGCCTACAACCCTAAACCCTAAACCCTAAACCCTAAACCCTAAACCCTAAACCCTGAAGCCCCGAAGTCCTTGAGCCGTAAAGCCCTAAAGCCCTAGAGCCTTCATTCAAGCCCCAAAGCCCTAAAATCATGAAGCCCCAAAAATCCGACAGCCCCAAAGCCCCAAAACCTTAGAGGCTAAACCGTAAATTCCTAAGCCCAAAATTCTTAAACCCTAAACCCTAAATCCTAAACCCTAAACCCTACAAGCCCAGAAGCCTTGAAGCCTGAACCATTCTAAACCCTAAACTCTTCTTGAAAGCCCCAGAAGCCTTCTGAAGCCAAGGCTGAGTCCCAAAACCTTGGAGGGTAAACCCTAAATTCCTAAGCCCCAAACCCTAACCCATTAAAGCCTTAAGTTCCTAAACCCTAAACCCTAAACCCTACACTCTTCTTTAAAGCCACAGAAGCCTTCTGAAGCCAAGGCTGAGTGCCAAGGCTGCTCCGGGGAGCAGTGCCAGCTTTGCCAGGAGGCGGGGCTTTTGTGCCGACGGGGAGCTGGAAAAGGATTAGGGCTTAAGGGTTTAAGGGCTTAAGGGTTTAAGGGCTTGAGGGCTTTAGGGCTTTAGGGGTTTAGGGGTTTGAGGGTTTAGGGGTTTGAGGGGTTTAGGGGTTTGAGGGTTTAGGGTCTATTGGGTTTAAGGCTCAAGGGTAGCGTCTAGGTTTTGGGGTTCAAGAAACCCTCGGAACCCGACGCCGCGAGCCGGCTTGCCAGGATTCAACCCGCATCTCCGCCTGCTGCACTCAGCACGATGTCAGCGCGGCTTGGAAAGACCTCGTGGAGTTCCCTTGAACGGTTCGGGGTTTAGGGTTTAGGGTTTTCGGTTTAGGGTTAAGGGTTTAAGGGTTCAGGGTTCAGGGTTTAGGGTTTAAGGGTTTAGGGTTAAGGGTTCAGGGTTCAGGGTTTAGGGTTTAAGAGTTCTTTTGAGAGTCTTAAACCGGGGTTGCTCCTTGGTTACTGTAAGGGTGGCTGTAAGGGCTTGCAAGGGCGTCTGGAAGGGTTCCTTTCAGGGTTGCCTGAAGGCATATAACGATTCCTATAAGGGTTCCGTATACCCTCACCATACATCCAAAACCGTTTCCGACACGGGTTCCTAGAAGCGCTCCAAGACAGATTGGTGCAAATGAGCCTTTGCGCGAAATGATAGTCGTTCCGGGACTGGGTTGTCTCCCTAGTACAGCTTAGCATTTAGGTTTTAGGATTAAGCGTTACTATATTGCACAATCACCAGGGCTGCTGTTGCGGGACTTTCTTTTCCGATTTTTGTCCATTCCGTGCAATCGAGGGTGCCAAGAACAGCCCATATCCCTAAACCCTAAACCCTAAGGGAAACCAGGAGAGCCATCTGCAAGTCAGCCTGGTACTTCTTTTCCGAGAGCGAAGCTCTGGAAACTGCTGTCGAGGTTGAGCCCTCTAAGTTGTCTAGAGGTGCTGGTCGTCCCCCGGTCATCAACTCCGATGGCCCTGAACCCTAAACCCTAAACCCTAAACCGTGGCTGCGGCAAGGCTTCTAAACCCGAAACCGTGGCTGCGGCAAGGCTTCCAGCCTGCAGCTTTCGTCCTAGCTGGCTCTTTGAAATACAGCATGTTTTTTGTCAGCCCAAGGGCTGAGGCACGTCCGACGGGACTTCGTCTAAACCCTAAACCCTAAACCCTAAACCCCTGAACCCTAGACCCTAAACCCTAGACCCTAAACCCTAAACTGTAAACCCTAGACCCTAAACCCTTAAACCCTAAACCCGAAACCTCAAACCCAAGAGCCCGAAACCAAAGCTTAGGTGCTGTTCTTCAGCCCCGGGCGCAGTGGCTAGGTTTCATGGCTTGGGGCCTAGGCTGAAAGGGGTTAGGGGTTTAGGTTTTTTGGGTTTAGGGTTTTGGGTGTAGGGTTTAGGTTTTTGGGTTTAGGGTTTAGGGTTTAGGGTTTTGGGTTTCGGGTTTAGGGTGAAGGGTTTAGGGTTTAGGGTTCAAGGCAACGCAAAGGGCCCATTTAATACTTACTCTGTGCATTGCCCGAAAGATTCCAGCGCAAGCTGGGACTAGTTATTTCCCTAGCCTGGTTACGAGACCCCACCGAAAAACCATCTGAAACCCTACTCACATAATCAAGGCCCTTATACAAGTACACGCGAAGCGAAGCCGAGGATCCCCCGCAGATCTGCTCCTTGGCAGCAGGAGGGGCCAAGATAAAGGGGTGGTCCAGGATTGAGGGCTTGGGGTTTGGGGTTTTGTCTGGTTCTTTGCCTTTTGGTATGCTTGGGGCTTGGGTTTGTTGTTTGGGGTTCTTGAGCGTCGAAGCAAACTTTCATGAAGGATTCGTCTGAGAATCAACGCAGAGGCTGCAGGTCACGCCTTCTGTCCATCCTTGCTTCGTAAACTGCCCAAGCCAGCCTGACATGCTACGCTAAATTGCGCGTGATCCTAACTCCTTAAACCCTGCAGCCTTTGAGCCCCACAAATCGGAATCTTCATCCGCAAGCCCGAAGCCCTAAACGCCCTTTCCCTGAACCCTAAACCCCTATTCCCTGAACCCTAAACCCCTAATCCCTGAACCCCTTAAGCCCTAATCCCTGAACCCCTGAAGCCCTGATCCTTGAAACCGAAGCCGCACAAGGCCGGGACGCCATGAAGGGACCCTGTGATGGCCTTCAGGGAGACGCTCTTGGCCGCTGTCAATGGGAACAGGCAAAGGGGTGTTAGGGTTTAGGTGTGTTATGGTTTAGGGTTTAGGGTTTAGTGGTGCTAGGGTTAAGGGTTTAGGGTGTTACGGTGTTGGGGTTTAGGGTTTAGGGTGTGCAGGGTTTAGGATCCAGGGTTGGGATCAGATTATCAGACAGCCCAAATAACTCAAAATCAAAAAAGGCGCTCAATAGCCCTTAATCGGATTATTCCATACAGCTTACCGAGACGCCTTATATCACTCCGAGTAGGGATCCATCGTGAAAGGGTACTGCTCTGATCTAGCAAGGCTGCCTTAGTTTCGGAGTCGGGGTGTTCCATGCTGTTCCACACTATCGGCTTTCCCGATCCCCAATCAGCTATACCCGCAATCCCGAAACCCTTGACGAATAGCGTAGGAGCCTGATGATTTAGAGATGGTTTTGTGGCATATCACGGTAGAAGTTTCTTGCGACCCTGATGGCACTTTCTGGCGAACTCCTCCGGCCCAGACAGTATAGTCATCGTTGTTCAGGGCAGCGCGTGCACCCCTTAGAAATAGCCCCATTTTCGCGACAGAGTCCGAGAAGCAACTCAGGCTGTGAAGTTGAGGGTTGCAAGGTGCAGAGTTTGGGGTTCTATGCTTTAGGGTTTAGGGTTTAGGGTTTAGGGTTTAGGGCTTAAAGTTCGGGGAACCAAGTGGAAGGAGCTTGTGATTTGAACAGAGCGACAGGTGGTTGTGTTCCTTGTGATGCAATGGGTTGGGGCAGGATCTAATCTGGGAACACCACCATCACGAAGTACAACGAAGCCTTGTTACAGAACCCTTATAGAGCCCTTTTCGGATCTCCTCAAAAGATCCCTGTTTCAAAATTATCAAGGCCTTCATCTCACGGTACATGCAGAGCGTATTTGTCTTGGGAGGAAGTGACCGCCTGCCTCGACAACAAGTGCGCGGGCTGCTCTGGCGTGCCCTGGCTCAGTTTGCTTTTATGAGAGCCCATGCGCAAGTATGGAAACACCGTGAAAACCTAAGACTAAGCCCCAAGCCCTGAAACCAAAGCCCTAAAGCCCGAAAGCCGTGAAGCCTTAAAGCCGTAACCCCCCTAACCCACAATCCTTAAAACCCCGAAAGCCTAAAACATGTAATTGTAGGGTGTTGGGCTTATTGTGCAGTCTAAATGTCCTGAGGCCATCCTCGCACAGGTTTATGTTTTTCTAGTTTCAGGTATACTGTAGGGCCTGAATAATTACCTGTATTTTTGTGGGGGTGCCTTATTGTATTTATAGTATAAACCCTATTCTAGTTGCTAAGGCCCCTATATTACTGCTTGCGGTAGGTCAACAGGGATCCCTGTCAAATTTATTGTCAACAGGTGCTGCCTGAGATCAGCCGGCTACGCAAACCTCAGCCCAAAGCCCTGTACCCTAAGATGCTGTTGAATCGAAGTCAGTTGGTTTAAAATTTGAGGAGCAATGCCAGCTGTGCCGTGAGTCGTCCGTGCTTGGGCCGAAATAAGGGTCGGAAGCAATACAAGAGATAATGCCAATCATCACAACAACACGCAGCAACAGCAACAACAAGAATCAACATTGTATCCCCATCTAGTCCAGGATATACTCGTCGTAAAGTATAGCCCAAAGGCCTTCTTCCAATCAGTAAGGCCAATCTACTACAGCGTTCAGCTGTCGACAGTCATGTTTCTGTGGTGGGGGCGCGGGTTTCCGGGTTTAGGGCCTTCAGGGTTTGGAATGTGTCTGACGTAGGGGGGCAGTTATCAGTAACAATGTCCCGTGACAGGCCCCTGTACAGTTATAGTGAAAACCCTAAACCCTAAACCCTAAACCGTGAAATGGACCCCGAAACCCATTGCAATTTCCGACTCTTAGGGCCGGTGTTTTGCATTTCGAGGCAATCTGGGTGTCCTGAAAGATTCTAAGTTTCACGAGGGCAAGGAGCTTCCGCACTGGAAGGGATCTTGGATAACAGTGGTTTACAGTTGAGGGTTCAGGTTTTCGGGTTTAGGGTTTAGGGTTGTGACAGTGGGTTACAGCATGTTGGGGTTGATTTGGACTCGGAACGTACCCTTGTCGTGCCCTGCCGACAAGTCACCCTACTGTCCAAGTAAGATTCACGCACATTGGACCTTAAATGGCGAGACAGTGACTGCCACGAACTTGAGTTACCTAGACCTGCCCTTCGTGGAATTTTGAAGGCCCTAAAGCCCTAAACCCCTGATAGAACCATTAAAGGGACCCCTTGTAGGAAGCCTTTCAAGAAGCTGGATCAAGCCCTAAAGCCAACAGCTCTGGTGTCCACGGGCTCAGGAGTCAATCCTTTCCTGCTGCAACGACAGCGAGCAAGACGCTTCCCAGCCGGAGATGTGCAAGACGCGCAGCTGCAGGGAAGTGTGGTGCAGCGGTGGACTCTTCGGGCTCGGGACTTGCCCAACGATCATTATGATTGTAAGTGTTGTTACTGTTAAAGATGTTGCGGTTACTACCGCTGAAGACGACTATTGTTGTGGGCACTTCTAGCTCAGTTGCTCACCTTAGCTTCTCAGGCGGTGAGGCATTGGCAAGTTCCCAGCACGGGTGTGTCCCTGAAGCTATCTGGCACGAAGAAGTGGCTCGAGGCCTGTCGACGACAGCTTGCTGGCAAGCTTAGCGAACTTGAGATTGGGCACTCTACGTGAACTTACCACAGCCAATCTTGCTTCCAGCCAGCCCGATTGGTGGCTCGTAAATCACATGAAAACCATAGAGAACTATACATCCTCCAAAGACCTGAAATCTTATAAGGCCTACTGACAGGCTTCTTAATCCTTAAACCCTAATTTTAGCCCTAAGCCCGAAGCCCTGAACCCGAAGCCCCGAAATCCGAAAGCCTATGCCCCAAGCCCCGAAACCCTGCACCCTAATCAAAGTCACTGAAGCTCAAAGCTTATCATGGAAAGCGAGCCTCAGGACTGCCTTCGAGACAACCGTGACGAGCCCCGGCGAGCGTTAAGAACGAATTTATAGGGCTGTATTGAAGGGCTTAGGAATTTTTGGTAATTACTATTAATTATCCGTGAGGGTTTTTAGCTTCAATTATCCCTGAGGGTTTTTAGCTTCATTATCGGCACTTACTATAGGGGCTTCAATGTTTTTCTTTTTTTATGGACTTGTTAACGAGTTTTGTAGGGGTTGTGTACGGGCTTAGGAATGGTCAGTCAGTGCTGGTATTCCTTAGGGTTCCTTACTATCATTACAGACTAATGTACCCCAACACCACTATTCTAACGATTCTGGCCCCTAGAGGCCCCTAGAGTACTTGAAGGAACAGGGGACTTAGTAGGAACGGTGCCGCTAAGAAGCTTTCTTTGTGTCCTAGGATCAGGAGACTTAGTAAGGAGGATAGAAGCGCTATTAAAGTTATGGGCGCCGCAACCTCAAATAGAGCACTCCTAGCCTGCATCGGACCTAGTTCTGCGAGTCAAGTCACACGATCCTTCAGACCCTAAACCCTAAACCCTAAAACCTAAACTCTAAATCCTAAACCCTAAAACCTAAAACCTAAACTCTAAACCCTAAACCCTAAACTCTAAAACCTAAACTCTAAACCCTAAACCCTCTGTCCTGAATGTGCGGGTTTTCAGAGGGGCCAACTTCCCTTTCTCGGCCCTCAGTTCTTCCAGCTACCTTTGGGCTAGTCTTTTTTGGGAAGCTCCTATCATATGGGTAGTTTTCAGAATTAGGTCCCTTTTTGGGTCCTTTTTATAAGGGTGCCGTATTCTATTGGGGACCTAAAAAGGGACCCGAGTTTAGAGAACTACCCATATATAGCCCTGTAGAGGCCCAAGTTAAAGGCTCTGTTAGCCCCGCTGGCTTCGAATGTGTAAGGCTCTGGTCTTGGTATCCTTTCTGGCTTTCCTCGGTCGAGGTCTTCTTCTGTTGCATGTGAAGCCAGCGGCAGGGCTTTGAGGGAGTCGGCTTGGACACATAAGACCTTCGTATTAAACCCTGGTCGTTCGCCCGAATCCTAGTTGGCCCTAAACCCTTAGCCCGAGCTGCCAAAAAGCTGAGGAAGTGTGTGTGTGTGTGTGTGTGTAACCTCGAGAACCCTGTGGTACGCACGAAGAAATGAGCTGCGAAATCTCAGGAAGTGTGTGGAGGACCAGTGCCGGAAGTGCTCCGGAGAGCAGTGCCAGCTCTGCCGTGAGGACCATCCAACCGGAAGTCTGCGGATGAAAGAATTCATTCAGGGCTTTGGTTTAAGGACTTATAGTGGAAACCGGATTGAGGACAAATAGTGCTGGGATTCCCTATACATTACTTCTAAGGATTGAGGCTATTGGGTTTCCAACTTTTGGGCTTCTACTGTAGGGTCTGTGTCTTGAGTTTGAGGTGTCGGTTTGGGACGTACGTCGCGTGTTTAAACTAACGATTTTAGGGGCTGAAGGTGGGTGTCGATCAGGTTTAGGGTTTCTTGTTTCAGGGTTGAGCTTCGTCAAGCTTCGCCGGTGTCTTTAAATGTAGGTTTGGAAGTATCTGGTTTCTTCTGGGGTTACAGTTATTCTGTACCCACAAGCTTCAAGAAGTAGTGGCCCCTTTAAACCCCAAGCCCAACCCCTACACCATACACTCTGGCTTCTGTGTTCGGGATTGCGGCCAGGGAAAACGTATTTCTTCAACCCTACGCCCTAAGCCCTAAACCAAAACCCAACACCCTACACTTGCGTACTGAGAGCAGTAGCAGTCGCACTCGCAACAGCAGTAGCAGTGGCGGAAGCAGAATAGTACTGCTGATTTCGGCTTGTCGCGACAGTGACACACTGAAGCCGTAGTGTTCATGTTCCGGCTCTGAGGACGCAGAGAGGTACACCGAGTGCTGCAAGCAGCATGGTGCCACTTGCATTCTGTTTGGAGGGTTTGGGGTTTGAAGGTTTGGGGCTTCCTAGAGGAGTTGTATAGGGCCTTTTGCGCGGGCGTGGGGTTTTGGGGCTGAGGGCCGAGGAGCTTTAGTGTTAGCATTTGGAGTCAGACCTGCTATGCCACGATCCAAAAGCCGAAAGGCAGACAGACCGCCGCTCCAACTCGTCATCACAACTGTATCCGACAAGGCGGCAGCACGACCATGCACTGAACCTTGAAGCAAGAGCACTACACCCCAAACAGTAGGTCGCTGTTCAGGCTTAGGGGTTGAGTGGCTGATCGCCCTCCTGCCAGAAGCGATGCGCAAGATTGTTACCCAGTGCGCTCTCTAAGGCCCAAAGGACGATGTTCGAAGCTCCCCAATCTGCACGCTGCCCGATCAAATAGCATTGAAAGAAGTTTCTTCAACCCCTGAAATCCTGACCCTAAAACCTGAACGGAACTAACCCGCCCTACGTGACGGTGGGAGACTGCTAGCAAACCCTAAGCAAAAGCCCAAAGCCTTACGCCCGAATTCCCGTTGTCACGAAGCCCAAGGTCAGCACAAAGGTCTGCGAAGCAGCCCAAACCCAGGGCCGCCAGCACCGCCGGGAGATTCTTCCTTGAGTCGAAGACTGGCGGTGCTTCTTCGTGGGATTGCTGTTGAGCTTGTTGCTTGCTATTGACATGTTTCTTGCTTGTGAGCTCCTCACCTTTCTTTGGTGACCTTTAAGTAGCACCAGCGTGCCCTCTTTCTGCGGTGCGCAGTTTTCCTCCGATGGCTGGTGGGGACTCATGCCACAGTGGCGTCCCCGACAGCATCGCAATTAATTGAAATTCGAATTTTGAGCAGTCCAGCAGCTTTAGCGCCCTGCCCCGTGTTGGACTCTGTAAAGCTGGCATATGCTGCAAATGCCTATGCAGGGCTTTCAAGCGCCAACGCCGATGTTCTGAGCAAACGATTCAGAACGGACGGTGGCCAGCAGAATCTCCGGTATCAGAAGGGTGAAAAGGTTCCTCGGGTCATCCCGAGCCCTTGCAGCCTGCAGCCTTGGCTATACTGCTATATCTATGTCTATAAAAGACTCTAAGAAGTGGCTGACTGACTGACTAAATGACTAACAACAGCCAGCCAACAAACTCACGAACTAACTATCTAGCTGACTAACTAACGAAAGACTTAGCATTCGAATGGATAGGCATGCTGTGTATGCACATATGATGGGTTTTCGCATTTCATATCCCACTGTATGGCGTGTTTGTGTGGATTTCATCAAGGCTCTCCTTGAAGAGCCTGTTCCGGTACGGCCCGTGGCATGACTGAGGGTAGATGTTTATGGCTGCAACCTCAGCTGTAGTTGCTTGCAGTATCTTGCAATCCCAAGCCCTCAACCATCAACCCTGAACCCGAACTTCTGTTTGCCCTCCAACTTTCAGCCTGAGCCTCCGCGGAGCAGTGATTCCCGCGTTGCAGTGTATACTTTGTTGGCTCAGCAGATGGCCACTTTATCGTGTGTATGGGATTCTTCAGGGTTTAGGAGTTTAGAGCTTTGGGTGTAGGCATCGGGTTGTATGACTTCATCAAGAGAGGCCACGCGCAGCAGGGGGAAGGAAACAACGGTTGCAGGCTCCAGTTGCCGTGCTGGGGAGGGCTTTTAGACAGGTCCAGGGAAACCGACCAGCGACGTGTAGTCGGAGCCTCTGAGACGTTGCGCCAGCGGTTTGGCACGGGAAGCGTCGTGTACCAGGCCTCCGAATGGCTGGGGGAAGAGGCATCTACAAGTTTAGTTCGAGTTGTCGGAATGTTTAGGACGTTTAGTAATAGACCCTTGATAGCATCCCACTCTATTCCCCATGATTAGTGACATTGAGTCAGGTCTCTCTATTTGAGGCTTCCGTGAGGTTCCTAGACCTCAGCCATCCCGAAGCTCTTAAATTCAACGCCAGCGTAGCTGAGCAGGTAAGCTTTAAACCTGTCCGCAGTATGGCGAAATAGTAGGTAATAGCTAAAGCTACGAGATAGTAGGTAACAGCAAAATACGAAAGCTACGGCTAAGGATTCAAGATTTATGATTGAGATTCGGGTGAGGTGTATTTCATCTCACGATGACGGAAAGGTTCGGATTTTTCGTGCCATCGAACGTACCGGCTCGGATCCTAGCCCACGAACATCTTGAACCCTGGCACAGTGCCTAACATAGGGGCCTAAATAATTACCTATACTATTTTGGGGGGTTCCTTGTTAGATTTCCAGTACCATATACCACAAAACCCTCTTCTAATTCCTAAGGTCCCTACATTACCATCCTCAGAGACGACGAAAATGGGCTAGGAAGACAAATCATTAATCTAATCTAAACCTCAAGCTCGAAACTACACCTTAGTCTTGAAGCCGTTCATCCCAACAATGGGAGTTCTGGCCAGACTTACAACTAAACCACGAGCTCTCCAGTAACCCACCCTCACCTCAAACCAAGCCACATGCCCAAAGCCCGAACTTTAAACTTCTAGCCGCAAAACTACAACAAAAACAGACAAAAGCCTCTAAACCCCAAACCGCAACGCCACAAACCCCAAAACCCCAAACCCTCAACCCCAAACCCCAAACCCTTAACCCTTAACCCTAAACCCTAAACCCTAAACCCTAAATGGAATGCCAGGGCCATGATCTTCGGAAAGTCGAACCTCTGCTGCAGCAGCAACGAGAATGACCGCTGCTGCTTCGGAGCTTTATCGCGGAGCTTTCAAAGCGGTTTCGGGTTTAGGGTGTAGGGTTTCGGGTTTAGGGTTGAGGGTTTGGGATTCAGGGTTTAGGGTTTAGGGTTGAGGGTTTGGGGTTTAGGGTTTAGGGTTTTGGGGTTTGCAAGGGGGAGTTTAGGCTTAGAGTGTAGGGCCTTAAATGCGAACGGTTCAGGAGTTTCTCTATCTTTGGGATGGCGGGCTACCCGTGGAAGTGTTTGAGCTTGCAGTGAAGAAGAATATCCCTTGGTGTACTGTCAAAATACTGAAATCTACCATAGCATTCTATCTATGATACACTAGAATCTGCGGTAAGATACTCTAGAATAATCATTTGAAAATACCATACTAACTATTATTCGATACTATGGACATGGTCAGGCCTTCTAGAACCAGGACCATGGTTCTGATCGGTGTTCCTTGTGGCGTACGTGCGTGGTACGTGGGCCTGAATCATCGGGAAAAGTACTCCTAGGGCTCCGGAGCACAGCCTTAAACCCTAAACCCCAAACCCTCTACTTACAGTAGAGAAGCCGCAAGACCCTATTTCAGCTCTTCAGGCTTCTCTGCTGCGTTGCCAAACCCTCAACTTTCAACCCTAAACCTTAAACCCCAAAACCATAAACCCTAAGTGTAAAAAACCATAAACCCTAAACCTAAAACCCTACACCTTAACACCCCAAACCCTAAACCTAAACTGTTCGTTTTGGTGGGAAGGACGAGAAGGCCGAGGAGACCTGTGCTCCGGAGCCAGCGAATTACCGGAGCTACAAGGATGGGTCGGAGGGTTCAGGGTTTAGGGTTTAGGGCTCTGTAAGGATCCATGAGGCTTTTGTAGGACTCTGCAGATTTGTCTAGGGGTTACATGACCCTGAACCTTCAGGAAGACAGGGCTTCTCGGCCGAAGAGAGTGTGAGTTGCTTGAGTTCCTAAGCCCAAGGGTTTAGGGTTCAGAGTTCAGGTGTGTAGGGTCTAGGGATTAGAGTTTGGGCTTAGGGTTTAGGGCGTCAACTTGGTGTTTAGGGTTCAGGAATCCAGCACCTTCGGCAGGTAGCGGCCGTATAGGGTTCGACATCTTGGGGTTTGAGGAGGGCAGGAGATGATGGAGGTTGTGGGGTTCAGGCCCTGAACTCTCGAACCCTAGACCCACACTTAAGGAGCCCAGCAAAGAGCACGTATGAAGCAAGTCTAGAACCCGTATAATCCGCATGATACCCAGATAAAGCCCTTGTCGAAGCCTTTTAGAAACTTAGCCAAGCATCCTTTGGTGACTGCGTCTGTCGAGGAGCAAGTCCTTGCCGTGTCGCGGCCGCGGCTGCAGGAGTCGAACATAGAGTTCCGCAGTGTTCGGACGCATATGGGGGCCTTAATAATTAAAATAGGGTTTTGGGGTATATTATACCATAAATATAGGAACCACCGAAATAGTGTAGGTACTTATTTAGGCCCCTGCATTATATGGTTTGGGGTTTGTGCCAGCTCTCGGATTCCTACACGAAGATTAAAAAACCAGGGTTCATCGTTGGGGTTGCTTTAACCTAGTCACTTGCCCCATACAGCCTAACACCCACTCCTCCTTAGAGAGGGAGGCTTGCCCCCACCACGAGGGTTTTCACCCTCCCAAAATTGGAACCTTTAACGCGCTATACTTGGACGCTCTTTTGACTCCTAAACCCCTAAACCCTGAACTCTCTGACTTAATAAGTTGGGCCAGCATCCCTCAAGACCTGCATTGGACATCCGCCCATAGCCCGGCTGACTCACCCTACTTTTACCGCGTCAAAAGAGTCATCATCAACGTTTTGGTGTGGAACCTTAACCCTGAACCCTAAACCCTAAACCCTAAACCCTAAACCCTAAACCCTAAACCCTAAACCCTAAACCCTGAACCCTTAACCCCAAACCCTGAAGCTCAAACGCCGGAACCCTCAGCCTTCTACCCTAAACCCATGCACAATGCCTATAGAACTGTCATAGAACCACTTGCAAATCCTAAACCCTAACCCCGCCCTCAAACATAAACCCTGAGCCTAAAAGGCCTAAAACCGAACCGGAAACCCGAAACCCGAACCCTCAAACCCTAAAGCATAAGCCTAAAAGCTGGAGCAGGAAGCTGCGATGCACGCAGCTCGCCAAAGCGACGAGGCTCGAACGGATTCTGTAATATAGGGGCCTTACAAAATTACCTGTACTATTGTGGAGGTTCCTTATGATAATTATAGTATAATATGCACACAAAATCCTATTCCAGTTTTTTCTGGCCCCTGCCTGATGCGGTTCCTTTCAAGGAGCCCCTTTTCAGAACCCTTAAAGGTTCCTTTAAAAGGAACCCCTAACAGGAACCCGATAGCACCCTTTACGGGAACCTTTAAGCCTTGACGGTTCCTTGAAGGGGTGCTGTCGGGTTCCTGTTAGGGGTTCCCTTAAAGCGTACTATAGGTTCCTTGCAAGGGTTCCTTGTAAGGGCACTATAGGGTTCCTTTAAGGGAACTCCTTACAGCCCCCCAACAAAAAACCCTTAGACTAGAGGAGCGGGCCTAAACCCTGCACCCCCCAAACTCCCTAGTTCGAAGGCCATTTTCGAGGTCGTCGAAGCCGCTGATGTGGAGGAGCCCGGGTCGGGGTCGATTTGCCGGAGCCTCGAAGCAGAGGGTTTGGTGGTTTAGGGTTCAGGGTGTAGACTGCAGGGTTTAGGGCAGTTAAGGGTCCAGAGTTTACGACAGCACAAGGTTTTTGGGGTTTGAAACGTGGGGTTGGAGGGTCTTCTAAAGCCATAACCATTGGGGAGGAGGGCTTTGACGTATGCTGTGGCTTACTTCCGTTATATGCCATTGAAGGAATATGATTTGAAAGCACCCCTTCTTCTTACAGGGTATAAAGTTGTACAGCTTGCGGATTTGATTAGAGCTCTGCTTTCCCTTTGAGGTAGGTCGCAGCTCATTGCTGCCACATACTCATCGTCACGAAGCAAGCCGTAAGCTTAGCGTCAAGTTCCAAAGTCTGTTACAAGCATAGGAAAGGTTCGTAATAGTTACAAGAGGGGGGCCTTGGCGTAGCAGATTTTGCCACGGTAATATGAGGAGGATAAAGGCTAATAATGCAGACCTCTACATCAGCTGCAGGTTCTTCCCAATGTCGGTTTTCGTTTCAGCCAACGAGCTGCGCTACGCTAGCGGGAGGGTTTCGAGTTTCAGTCCCGGATTTCATCATGCTCCATCGAATTCCAAAGCCTCGCTCATTAAGCCTCACACAGGCAACGCAAATAAGGTCCCTGCCCAAAAGCCCGAAGGGTCCAACCCCAAGCCACACCATTTTACCAGAGGGTCTTGCAGCGCCCAAAACCCTACAAGCACCAGGCACAACGCAACCCTGAAGCCCTCCGCCTCTAAACCCAAAGCCGCCAGACCCAAAACCCCGAACCCTAAACCCAAAATCCCCAGAACCCCCCAACAACCCCAAACCCTAAACCCTAAACCCTAAACCCTAAACCCTAAGCTCCAGAGCCTCGGACAAGGCCATGTGAGCGTTCTGGTGAAGGACCGGCGGTTTGGGGTTTCAGGGCTGGGGCCTACGAGGTAAGCAAGTAGGGTGGCTTTTGAGAGGGGTTTGGGGTTTGGGGTTTAGGGTTTAGGGTTTAGGGTTTAGGGGTTTGGGGTTTCAGGTTTCGGAGCAAGTAGAGTTATATGCAGGGCAAAGGGTTTTGGGTTTAGGTGGAAATAAGTTGAATTCGATAACCAATATATGAGACTTCCATAATAGCAGGCCTGGGGCAAGTAGGGTGACAAGTGAGCTTATGATGAGGGTAGGCGGACCCGTATGTTCTGAAACTCCTTGGTCGCTCTGCCGAGGGCTTGGCAGCATGGACCTTCCACCGGCGATCTTCAGAACCCATGTGGGTGGTTGTCAAACTTATGGTCCCTTTTCCTTATTATATACGGCACCTATTATTTGGGTACCCCAAAAGGGACCATAATTTTGACAACTACCCATGTTGCAGGGGGTTATGTATGTGTGTGTGTGTGGGAAGTGATTGGAATTACCACAGCAAGAGAAAGCACGTCAAATGCTATGCATCCCATGTATGGTAGCTGACATGACTTTCTGAGCCGTTGTGGAACTCGTCCAAGCCCCGTACAGAAATCGCACGGAGCCCGGAACCCTAAGAATCTACAAGATGTGTAGGAGAGCAGCACCTACGTCCGAATTGCCTGCGGCGTCGCGGCCGTGGCATTGGTGCTGCCGAGCAGCCTTCAGAGACTAGCAGGGTGCGGGCTCGGGGTTTCGCTGGGGTTTTGTTAGGGTTGGTGTTTTCACAGGATTGTCATCAGTGTTTCGGGTTTAGGGTTCTAAGTTCTGATCCCCTTATTTCACACTTTCTTTAGAATCCGTCATATTCCGTAATTATGAAGGGCCAATCAGGGTCTACATTCGGTGTTATGCATAGGTTTTGGGGTTGCTGGTGTGGCGCATGCTGGGTCTTCAAAAGGCCTACTGCGGCCCTTTACGAAAAGAGACTTCCCCAAGCCCTATTCTAATTATGAAGGCCCATGCATTTTGCAATCGAAGGTTCTGCGAGTTGAGCCTTGATAGGCCTGACGCAGGAAATCTGGCAACCCCAACTCGGAGGGCTCACCCTAAACCCTGAACCCTAAACCCTAAACCCTACACCCTAAACCCTGAACCCTAAACCCTAAACCCTAAACCCTGAAACCTAAACCCTAAACTCTAAACCCTAAGCTCTAAGCCCTAAACCCTGAACCCTAAACCCTAAACTCTAAACCCTAAGCTCTAAACCCTAAACCCTGAACCCTAAACTGGCCCTAAACCCTCCTCCCTGTTGCCTGCCAAGGCTTCTGTCGTCCCTGGGCGCCTGGGCTCTAAAGCTGGAAGGCTCCGGGTCGATGTTTCAAGGCTTTACGTAGGGTTTAGGGTTTAGGGTTTAGGGTTTAGGGTTTTGGGTTTAGGGTGTAGGGTTGTGCTTTTAGAGCTTAGGGTTTTCGGTTTTAAAAAATTAGGGCATGTAGGGTTTCGGGTTTTGGTTTACGTTTTCAGGTTTTGGGGCGCGCAGGGCAAGCGTTTAAAGTAAATTAAAGGGTTTTCGGAGAGTCAGCTATGAAGAGCTATGTGCATTCACTTGCGACCGCACTTTTTGTGGCAGGGTTTCTGGTTTTTGAAAGTGGATAGTTGGGTCCAAACGGCCACATACTGATGAGGATCTCAATGAAGAGTGTCTGGAAAACTTGTTTTTGAGAAGCCCTATTGTACACTTTTTGGGGAGCCCTCAACGCCACCTTATGGAAATTCTGCATAGAACGCAAACACCACCATAAAGCCCACCCTAAAATACAGAAACTCATCAGAAAGCAAGCCCTTACAGAACCCTTCTGGAACCCAGCTAAAAATACCACCGTAAACACTTCGCCCCTTGAGCCCCTAAACGTAAGCCCTGAACCTTGAATACGCAGGCTTTATAGATACCCAACATTATGGAAACCCACCCTAGACGCTGCCTTCGCTGCTTCCGGTAAGGAACGCTGCTTTCCATGGCTGATCGGGACCTCACGATCGAGGCTACCAAGTTACAGGTGTTTTTGCGTTGTTCTGGTCGGATGGCTGTTTTTGGTGCAATCAGCATTTTATGAAGGGTTTCGGAGTACCGTGGTCAGGGTTGACACTGCTTGACTTTGACACACTGCCCTCGCCGTTCAGAGACAGCCGCACGACGTCCGCGCATACGCGACGCGAGAGAACTCCCAAGACCTCGAAGGAATCTAGAGGCACAGTCATAGGGACAAGTATCCTTTGAAAGTGTGCATGCAGTTGTACTGTCATGTGCACGCTCTAGTTTACGACACCTTTACTTTCATTTGCGCCTCAGCAGTGTTGCTGCTTGAAGTCTGGACTGAGTCGGAGAACGTCCTGCACAGCGGAATATCGGAGCCTGAATATAGTTGGAGAGAGGTCTTCAAGTGTTGTATGGTAGAGGTGCGTTAAGGTATGACAAAGTGATTTTCTTGCAGCTAGTAAGTCTCCAATTTTTCAGGTCCACAGCATCTATATATATATATATATACAGCCATATAGGTAAATAAGCAAAAACCGATATAGTCTCTACATGATTATAGGTAGTGAGCCCTGAACCCAAAACCCTGAGCTCTGAGCCTGATCCCAAAATACATTCCGACCTGTTTTTCCGAACATCTGCATCTCTCTTGCTGGTGGTCGTCCAGTTTTTTTTAATCCCGTCCGGAAAAAAGATAAGTCCGCTGGAAACGATTTACAGGCCCAGCTCAGTCGTACTTTTAAAGGCAGGGTGGAGGCTTCCCACGTTTGTATATCTTTCGTTTGTGCGGCAGGTGGTGCTGTCGCAGTGGGTGTGGCTGGTCCGTGGCTCAGTGCTCGGGCAGCTACTGCGCACTCGGGCGAGATTGAGCAGCATGATACAACAATCCGTCCTACGCGCGAACTTAAGATTGTCTTCGCAGAATGTCTTGGGCAACATGAACGTGGTGCTGGGTTTTAAGATTTGTTTCTAAGTCTAACATGAAGCAGCTCGGCAGCTCACGGACATGTCCAGAGTGACTCCTCAGCCTCCTCTCCCGATGGGCCAAAACGAGCCGGGGAACGGTAAAGGATCAGGGGACGCAGTATGTAGGTGTCAAGAGGGGGGTAAAAGTACTGTAACGTGGGTTGCTATTGTAAAGCTACTTATAGCCCACTTTCTACGTTCCCTGATCCAGTAAAGCTTTAAGCAGGCTTAGCAAATGGCAAAACGGAGTGACAAGGTCTTCGCCTGGATCTATGCTGCGGCTGCTTGGCCAGACCTGTCACGAAGCCTCAACGTCCCAAGCAAAGCAAACCCTAAACCCCAAACCCTAAATCCCCAAACCTCAAGCCACTAGGTCGCGAACTGCTAAACTGGTTTGAATAGAGGGTCCCGAAGAAGCAGTAGTAGCTTTTCCCTAGAGTCCCCATGTCTATGTATGTAGAAAATTAAGGACATATAGCAATCTTGGTATAATCGGCGATATACCACCAAAGCCTACTGTGATGCATTTAGGCGCTTGTATTTCGTTGTGATGCTTTAATGCTGCTGGCTGTTGGAATTGTATCCTAAACTAAGCCCCAAACCCAAAGCCGTAAACCGTCAAACGTAAGGGCCAAGAGTCATGGCGAGCAAGTGCTCCTTCCCACATCGGACCCGTGCATGTCTAAGAGCTCCGGGAAGAGCTTTCATTTGTGATTCTAGGTGTGTGTATATATACCTTAAACTACCAAACCCTACTTTTTTGTAGGTTCTTATTGTAAACCCTAATTTGGAATTTATAGGGACCCTATAAAAAAGAAGGTTCTGGTAGGTTAAGGTATATATATATATATATATATAGATAGCTACTAGAGTTACATCGAGCCTAGCTGTCGTCCTTGCGTGCCCATAAGCCTTGGACTCAGACACCCTTCTCGGATGTGCTTGTACTGGCTCTTGTAGAGTTTAGGGGCAGGCTGCTAGCAAGGTGGGAAGCTTGAGGGGTTTAGGGTTTAGGGTTTAGGGTTCAGGGTTTAGGGTTCAGGGTTTAGGGTTTAGGGTTTAGGGTTTAGGGTTTAGGGTTTAGGGTTTAGGGTTTAGGGTTGAGGGGTCACTTTATCCCTTCAGCCCTTAACCTTCGACTTGGACGCGCTTCGGGGTCAGGGGGTTTGGGGGTTTAAGGACTGTATCAAAGCTTGTGCGTTCTATAAGATCCTATAAGATTTTCAGGGTTGTGTACGGTCTTTAATATTATATGTGCTTTACAGCGTGTTATCAGGATTTATATATGCCGCTGAGTGGTACCCTTAATTCATGCACTTTTCATCTTTGGCATCTCTTTGTTTTCGTTACTTCTGGATACAAAACTAGGAGGGCAGCCCTATTGTTCAACACCAGGAGCGCGTAACGGAACCCTTGAAGGAGCCTGGAAGGTACCTTAAAGGAGCCCTGCAAGGAGCCCTTAATGGACCCCTTTGCAGGGGCCCTGGAACCCTTAATGGAACCCTTTTAGGAGCCCTTCGTGGAACCCTTAAAGGAGCCCTTAACGGAAACCCTTAAAGGAGCCCTGGAGCCCCGTCTCGATTTTCCTGAGGTCATCTGCCTGTCTGAGCTGAAACCGCAATATCCGACCTGCCGCTTGTTTAGGGTTAAGGGTTTAGGGTTTAGGCATCCTCTGAGATTTTTTTCTTTGCTTTCCGGGCTCCTGTTTAAGGGTTTGGGGTCATGAGAATTTCATGGTTACCTCTGTGTTTTTCTAGGGTGTAGGGTTTCCAGCAGGATTTTGTTTTTGGTTTTTCCTTTGAGGCCAGGGTTCAGGCTTGCGGGTGAACGAGGATTTGTCTTTTCTGGTTCCCTTTTCCAGGTTCAACAAGGTTTGTGGGAGGATTTGGTTCTGTAGGGAGGATTTTGGGAGTTTCGGTCTAGGGTTTAGGATTAACGATGAGGCTGTCTCTCTGAATACATTTTGTGTAGATGCTGGGTGGAGGGTCCACCTGGCATTTGGTCTTCGTCAGAAATGGTTGTCTCGATTAAGTTCATCAGGTTTTGCATAGTCGTGACCCAAGATAGTTCCCAGAGTCTATCTTTCTAAGCCCACCTTCCGTCGGCTTAGGGTGCAGGGGCTCTAAACTCTCCAAGCCGTCCAGAGAGCCTCGAAGTTTCGGGTCGTTTGAAGTTCCGGCCATCTCAGGCAGTGGGACCTACCAAGCGGGGATTTACAAGGTGGCGCCAGCCATGGCGTCCCAGGCCAGGGAGTCGGACAGCATGGCTTTTTTTTTTTGGATATGGGGGGGGGGGGGGGGGGNNTTTTTCGGGTTGGGCTTGGAAGTTGAGGGTTTGGGAGTTCTTTTTGGTGCTTTGGGGGTTTGGGGATTTGGAGCTTTAGATTAAGGCTCTTTGTTGGGCTTGTGGAAACTGGGCTCCGATTTTGGGGGTGTGAGGAATCTGTGCCAAGGGCCAAGGGGTCTGGGAGCAGTGGAGTTGTTGCACAAACTTAGGCCATTAAGCTGAGATGCAACTTGGGTGCCTTCCATTTTCCTCTTGTTGTCATTGTTCCCTAAACCTTTAAATCCTACTCGGACCTCACTGGGATGACTATGTCTCAAACGCTCTTTGTTGCCAAGGTGGCAGGACAGGTGTGGAAGAGGCGAGTCGGCTTCGGATCAGCTCCGTAAACATTGATACTGGGGCCTAAACAAAGTGCTACTATTCCTTAGGCTTCCTTGATGGGGTTATAGTCTATTAATTAAGGCTCCTAGAGTCTTGCAGGGTTTATAGGTTTTTGGACTGGGCTGGGCAGTGCGAGGTGGGCCGATCGTGCTTCCACTTCGCCGTTGGCCTGCAGAGTGCCGGAGACTGCAACGGGAGGGTTAGGGGTTTTCAAGCTTCAGGATGAACCGAAATTGATCACTGGACCACCCTAAACCCCAAACCCTNNAAACCCTAAACCCTACAGCGCTAAACCATATATAAACAGCAGCTCTCTGGTTTGAGTGCTTTTTCGGACCTAAACCTAGTTAACCTCTTCCTTGGGGTTTAAGGTTCAAGGTTTAGGGTATTTTTAGGTTTGACGTTTCAGGCCCAGGGCTGAATTTTTTGCAATTTGGGGGGCCGTTGGCTTCCCGAGCTCCCACCACAAAGCTCGAACATGCGAGAGCCCCCAACCCGGAGCCCCGGGCCTAATATTCGAAGCAGTTCCCTAAACCCTAAACCCTAAGCCCAAAGCCCCGGAGCTCTATCCGACTCTATCCCTAAACCCTAATCCCATATCCCCAAACCCCAATCTAGAAAGCCCAGAGCTCTCCAAAAACAGAGCAGGTCTTTTGTTCCGACCCTTGTACCTCAGCATCCCATGCTGCGTCTTGCCTGCACAGGGAGCTGCTGGGGCTCTGGGATGACATGAAGTTTTTTCTAACTACGAAGGTTCCTTTTTCAGGCTCCCTGGAAGCCTAAACCCTAAAACCCTAAAACCCTAAACCCTAAACCCTAAACCCTAAAAGCCTAAAGCCCTAAACCCCTAACAGAATAGTGGAACGAAGAGCGAGTGAAAGCATCTTTCAGATCATGTAGCACGTTCTTTCAAGTTGCATCAATATGGTTACCTTTCTTCTACACCGTCTGAACCTTAAAAAAATAAAACACCATACATTGTACGATTCAGGCCCTTCTGTTCTTCTATCGTGTTTGCTTGTAAAACAACGACTACACTGCTGGAAAACACAGGCCCCAGGGCAGTCAGCTCTCAACCCTAAACCCTAAAGCCCTAAACCCTAAACCCTAAACCCTCAACCCTCAACCCTAAACCCTAAACCCTAAACCCTAAACCCTAAACCGGGTTTATTCTTCATGAGATGAACTCGGCGTCTCTCTTAGTCTGCCTGCTTGCCGAGGGTGGACCTCCTTTCTTCAAAGTTTTTCTTACCTTTGAAACTTCATGTAGGGGCCTAAATAACTACCAATCCTACTTTGGGGATTCCTTATCAGAGTTATAGTATAATCGGCCCCAAAACCCTATTTTAATCACTAAGGCCCCTATATTAGCGGTTTCGGCAGTGAGTCTCAAAAGGCAAGGTGCGCGTCTCTTAAAACGTAGAGCCCTCGTTCCAACGCTGCTCAGCTCCAGGGGATCCGGGATCCCTACTATAAGCCTTCGACTTAGAAACTAATGCCCCAAAGCCCGAAAGCCCCACACCCACATCCACCATGAAGGCCTAAAGCCCTAGATCAAGAGCCTTTAACCAGGCCTGGGGATGAACCCAAATTCCCCGCGTGTAATGCCTTACAGAGCATTCGTGCCCAGCATAATTTTTCAGAGAACCACACAAAAACCGTAGTGGCACCCTCATGCAAACCCTCGTGAGAACCCTGCTGAACACTCAATGAAGATCAATGAAGATGTGAACAAAAGCCTGCATTCAAACCTTAATCTAGGTTCAATAAACAGCTTAATGAGATCCCAGTATGCACCCATATAGCAAGCATACTGTGGCTCCTAACACAAATCCTAACAACAATCCCACTAATGCTGACGCAAAATCCTGATGGTGTCCTGGATCCAAACGTATGAAACACCCAAACAGACAGCCAAATTAACGATTCCACAGCGACATCATGTTTGAAACGCCAATCGACACCGAATCATTAAGAAAGAATCAACTGAGGTGTAAATGCAAGAAGGGTAGGAACCCGAAGAGAGACCCTGGTGAAACAATACCCTCATCAAGCAGACGTGCATCAATAGAAAGCAAACTGAGCGCTCAATGCAGATCCTGATAAATTCCTCATGGAGACCGTGATGAAGACTCAACAACAACAACTGTGAAAACCCTAAACCC
>CAJNDV010032319.1:123899-137655 GCA_905221635.1 Symbiodinium sp. CCMP2456 | reverse complement strand
GGGACTGGGGATGAGGGCTTTCGGTTTGGGGTTTTGGGTTTGGGGTTTAGGGATTGGGGTTTAGGGATTGGGGTTTAGGGATTAGGGTTTAGGGCTTGGGGTTTGGGGTTTGGGGTTTGGGGTTTAGGGATTGGGGATTAGAGCTTTGGGTGTAGGTGTTCAGATCTAGTAATGGCAGCCCCCCTCCCCTTGGAAGCCCTAAACCATAAACCCTAAACCCTAAACCCTAAACCCTAAACCCTAAACCCTAAACCCACCTGATTAAATGTCACAGGGACCCTTAGGGTGGAGGGGGGCTGGGGGCCTTAATACCAGTAATACGGACCCCCCTTAGAGTCCCTAAACCCTAAACCCTAAACCCTAAACCCTTAGAGTCCCTATGATTCAGGGCGCTTTAAGCTTCGTTTGGCTCGGCCCGGCAAGTTCTCGGGTTCCTTGATGTTCGTCGGAATCATGCTCAGGGTTTAGCGTTTTGGGTTCATGCTTCTGGCAAACATAAAACATGGGGGTAGGGTTTAGGGTTTAGGGTTTAGGGTTTAGGGTTTAGGGTTTAGGGTAGTAAACAGACTAATGAAAGAACCTGATCAACAAACCCTGGGTCTTTCTTAGGGCTCTTACTAAGAACCCTAAGATATTGGGGCTATAGGGCCAGGGTTGCTTTTCAGGTTCCGACGTTCGGTGTGCTAGAACCCATGATGATAGCCATGATGGTCCTGATTGCTATGCCATGGTACCTCTTGTGGCTGTCAGCCTTGTTCTGTTCAGCTTCGAAGCCCCAAAGCCCAAACCCTACAGTAAACCCTAAACCCTAAACCCTAACCCGTAAACCCTAACCCTGAACCCTGAACCCTAAACCCTGAACCCGAAACCCGAAACCCACCAAAACCCGAAACCCTAAACCCTAAACGCGAAACCCTAAACCCTAAACCCCAAACCCTAAACCCTAAACCCCTAAACCCCTAAACCCTAAACCCTGGGAGGTGCTGCCCTGGGGTGCAGGCCCAGAGCTCCCTGGCCTGGTGGCTCCTCCCTTGCCAGCCGCAGTGCCTGGCTGAGTGGAGCTTCCAGGCGGGGACGTAGGGTTGAGGGTATAGGGTTTAGGGGCTTCGGCCACGGTTTAGGGTTTAGGGTTTAGGGTTTAGGGTTTCGGGTTTCGGGTTTAGGCTTTAGGGTTTCAGGTTTAGGATTTAGGGTTTCGGGTTGAGGATGTAGAGTTTCGGGTTTAGGATTTACAGTTGAGGGTATAGGATGTAGAGTTTCGGGTTTAGGATTTAGAGTTTCGGGTTGAGGATTTAGGGTTTCAGGTCTAGGATTTAGGGTTTCAGGTTTAGGATTTACGGTTGAGGGTATAGGATTTAGGGTTTCGGGTTTAGGATTTAGGGTTTCAGGTCTAGGATTTAGGGTTTCAGGTTTAGGATCTAGAGTTTCGGGTTCAGGATTTAGGCTTTCAGGTTTATAGGATTTTAGGCTTCGGGTTTAGGATTTAGGGTTTCAGGTTTAGGATTTAGGGTTTCAGGTTTAGGATTTAGGGTTTCAGGTTTAGGATTTAGAGTTTCAGGTTTAGGGTTTAGGATTTAGGGACGAGGGTTTAGGATTTAATGAAGCCGCGGAACTAAGGAATGCGGAGCAGCTGACGCTCTGGGGTAAATGCAAGATGCGGATATAGTGTTTCTGGGTGCTTAGTACTGTTGATGGACAAAATCCTGCATGACCTTCTATACATAAACTACGGGAATTATGGTACTATACTATACTTGGGTCATGCAGAATTTTGTCCATCAACAGTATGACTCTGAAAGTTCAACCCTTAGGAACCTTGGCCGAAACCGTACATTCGTGAAAACCTCATTGAGCCTGCTAGAGTAGATTTCTCAAAACCCTAGGCCCTAAACCCTGAGCCCTAAAAGCCGCGAAGGAGGTGGGACTCCTTGCCACTGCTCTGCTGCTGCCCTGTGCGCTCTATCTGCTCAGCCATTGCCGTGCTGGGAGGCCATCAGAAGTCATCCCTAACCCCCAGACCCTAAACCCTAAACCCCTAAACCCCTAAACCCTAAACCTTACCCTGATAAAGTTTGCTGTTGAAAGGTTTTGAGGTTTCGGGTGTCGCTTCAGAGCATGTTTCTCGTTCTTGGTAGGGCTTAGGGCTGACTTTATTCGTGCTGTGTGCCTGTTGAGTGCGCTTGTTTCTTGACTTCTAGGTGTGTTTAGTCGCAATTAAGGCCGAGATTTTCAGGGTGCTTTAATGGTTTTTGCAACTCATGTAATATAGGGGCCTTAACGTTATTTTGGGGCTTCCTTATTATAATTATAGAAAAGAATACCCCAAAACCCTATTCTAACTACTAAGGCCTCTACCGTACCATCGCTGCTCTTCCAGGGCCCCCAAAATTGCACCAGACAACCACAAACCAAATCTGAGCCTTGAGTTCCAACTCCGAAAGCGCGAAGACCTGCTTCGTAAGAATTCGGTAGAGCTTGGCAGAACCAGATGTTCATCAGTCTCTAGAGCAGTAATCAGTTCAATATCGCCGGCTGTGAGGCTGAGGCATCTGCTCTCTTAGCTATAACCCCTAAACCTGCAAGATCAACCATGTACAATCCTGCAGTTTCCCTTGTGTGATCACTATGTTACCCAGTCCTAATCCCTCGGCCTAAACCATATACAACCCTAAAAGTCCCGCCCTGGTATACAAAAGCCTGCGAAGGACAGGGTTTAGGGTTTAGGGTTTCCGACATGACTTTTCTCCATTTTGGCCGAGGATTGGGACTTGGGTCGCCTCTGGGGGAGTTTCTCTTCCGCAGCGCAGTTGGGCGCCCGACTTCTTTCGCCTGCTTTGTCTCGGCGGCTTGGGAAGTACCAGTAGGTGAAGTTTGTAAGGTCCCCTAAACCCTAAACCCTAGAGTAAAACCCCCAAAAGTTGGAAACCCTAAGCCCTAAACCCTTCTGGGCGTTGAAGTTCATAGTTTCCGGCTGTTGGGGGTGTTTGTCGTTTCAGACGGGTTTTGGTTTGGGTTTCTGGTTGGAAGGTCGGGGTCAGTACACATAGCGTTTTATTTAGGGGGTTTAAGGTTTAGGCCTTAGGGGCTTCGGGTTTTTGAGCTCAGGGTTTTGGGTTTGGGGCTTTGAGTTTGGGGTTTGGGGCTTCGGGGTTTTGGGTTTGGGCTGTGCTTGATTCGTCCCGTTTGCCCGTTTGTGTGTGTTGGCCGGTTGGGCTCATCCAGTGAGCTGAGCGTCATGTAATTTCTAGACGGTGTGACTAAGTTGTGGCATGCTTTCCGCGCACGTGGAAATAAGTGCCGGTGTGCTCAGAATTTTTCCGGTAGGGTCTAGATTCGGGTTTTGGGGAGTGTACCGGGGACTCCATAGGAATTTGGATAAGTGTGTGTTTGTTGTTGGGAGTTGTTATGGCCATACTGGTAATGTGGGGGCCTCAATAATTACTCATACTATTTTGGGGGTTCCACGATAATTATAGTATAATGGGACCCCAAACCCTATTCTAATTATTGAGGCCCCTACAGTATATTCATGCCTTACTTCACATGATGACTTGAATTAAACCATGAGCTCATGACCCCATGATCCTAACCCCCCTAAACTTTAAAGATTTTTTGTGCTACAGGTCTGGGGTTAGCAATATATGTTATTTACCATTCCGGGCTAGATTATTCTTATGATTGTTTTAAGGATTCATTTGGGCACCTGGATTTTGTTCTGGATTATCTTTAGGATTAGTTGGGCGCCTGGATTTCGGGTATGATCTTGTTCTGGATTATTTTGAAGATTTTTTGGGCACTTGGATTTCGGGCGTGATCTTATTCTGGATTATCTTATGGATTAGGTTGGGCCCTTGGTTTTCGGACGTGATCTTGTGTTCTCTGTTGTTAGATATTGTTGTGACGTTTGGAGACAGAGTGGCATTTGCTGCCCATGCAAACTATTTGGTTCAGATTCCAGCGCGGAGCCATCAGAAGGACGGAGAGGTTCGCAAGCTGGCTAACTACTCTAACTTAGGCAGCTGAGCTAGTTCAAGCTCATTCCGCAGTGCTGTAGCTTTGTCAACTAGAGAAGCTAATTCATTGGTCAGGCAGGTAGTTCGGTTGCGAAGCGGGGACCATGGCAGATGATTGGGAGGCAGTCTTCGCCCAAGAGGCAGGGTCATCCTCTTGTCTAGCAGACCTGATAGAGGATGCCTGCCAGTGCCGCGAAAACTCTGACTCGGAGTCAGAAACCCTGGACGAAGTGGAGTCACCGGACTCACCCCATGTGTGGTGGGTGGACACATTACGCCAGGTTTTCGAGGACGCTGGCATCAAATGGCCACGTCCACTAAGGGAACCTTTGCAAGTTGTTTCCGCTTGTACCGGCTGCAGCGCGGAGGGTGCGGTGTTCAAGGCAGGGTGCAGCATAGGTCCCGTGGCATGTGATCATCTGTACTCAGAGATACGCACGCGTGTCATGTCCGGAAACAGCAAACAAGTTGAACAGTGCTTGCTCGCCATGGCTTGTTTGTGTTTTCTGCGCAGGCACTAAACATGCCTTTCAGCTTGTTGGCGGCCTCGGATGTCTGCGCTAGCTACCGTGACTTCGTCCACATGAACTACAGTGGCAACCTGGAGCACATGTTCTCATCAGTTGAAGAACAAGTCCGTCCGGGCTCAGTCTGTGAGCTTTGTGCTGCGAGGCGATGCGAAGAGGAGCTGTTGTGCTCGCCCCCAACATGTCATGATTACGAGCGTTGCGGAGTAGATGTCTTGGTGTCAGGGACGCCTTGCAACCCGTTTTCCAAGATGAGGGCTAAAAGATTTGCCGATGGTATGCTCAAGGAACATTCCCTGTTCAATGTGACTATGAAGTCGGCTATCGCTCTGTACACTCGAGTAGAACCGAAGCGAGGCATTTTGGAACAGGTTTGGGGCCTTTGCCAACCTGTTCAATCTGGCAGCAGGGAGACACCCAAAGACAGGCTGGATTCGTAGCCTCGGGTTTCGGCTTTCAGGGCTCGGTTGGTAGGCAAGGTCGGACATTTCTGGATTTCGGATAACGGGCGGGGAGCTTAGGTCGGAACTTCCGACAAGCTCAAGGCTTTAAGGCTTCAGGGCTTTGGATTTCGTGCTGCAGGGTTTGGGGTTTCGAGATTTTAAGATTCCAGGGTTTAGGGTTTAGGGGTTTAGGTAAGCGGAGGGTGTCCCAGCATTTCGGCTTGAAAAGCGTTCGCTGCGCAGATCTTTGCTCTCTATGTGCTGCTACTATCTGCTTGCTCCGGGTTAGGTAACTTAAGTAGGTTAGGTAATGATCGGGCCTAGCATGATAGAAACATGCCACTTCTTCGGTTCGTGGTGACAAGGATTCTTATTCATACCGTAGTCTTATTGCTTCTGACATACTGTTCCTTATCACTCTGTAGATCATTGCTTCTTCTGCGACAACCGCCCCGGCCCGAGCCTTACGTGTTACACCCCGCACTGCCCACACTGTAAGCCCGGCACTCATCAACTCAAGCCTCTCAGCGCCGAACTCTGATGATGGTTGCGACGGTTCAGGGTATAGGTTTTAGGGTTTAGTTTAGGGTTTAGGGTTTATAGGGTTTAGGGAGTTGAACATCTGCAATCTGTGGGTGATTGTTGTACGAAGACTCGCCCGTCCCTTTGATATGGATGTAGTATTATTATTATTAGTATAAGCATCATTGCCGTTCCTCGTTGTTTCGCAACAATCGCAGGTCCCATCTTTCACACGGAACTAGTGACCACGCATGACCTGAAGTTTCGCGAGTACTGCTGGCACCGCGTAACACTCCCGGATCTCTAGCCTACGATATCAGCTGTCGCAGGTTCCTCGCGCTCATGTCCAAGCAGACGTGGCGGCACGGAGGATACTGGGTCGTGGTGCATCGAGCTGAAGGTTCTGACTTCGTGAAGATGCACCGCACAAGGCACGGCAGGGCTTATTTGCTTCCCCATGCTCGTCCTGGAAGTAAGGCTAACTAAGGACGGATTGTCCAGACATTTCACGGGGCTTGTGCATGCTTTTGAGCAGAAGGATTTCTGTTGTAAGGAGGCTAAATTCCTTTGCAAAGCCCTGCAGTTTGAGGGGTGGGCTGTTGTTGCGCACCAACAGCGTGGCGCTGTGAGGCTGCAGCTGAGGATGCATGGGAGGTTGTATTCAGAATCATAGTCCGGGCGACAGCAGCCGCAAACTGTTCGTAACCTTGGTGGCTAGAGTGGTAGAAGCCAGTATTGTAGGCAACCTGCAACAAGCCTCACATTCCTGCGAAGCCTCGCTCACAAAGCTATGGGAGATGCCGGGGATGCCCTCTTTGAAGAAGAGCTGGCCGACCTTGCAGCTCGCGAAGCAGCTAGCGCAGCTAGCGATAGTTCTGTCAGGGAGACTAGGCATTTTGCCTGTCATGGTGTCTGGGATGATCTGTGTGAAGACGTGTTGGCTGATCTTGCAGATGGCGAAGCAGCTAGTGCTTCTTTTGGCAGAGAAGGTGACAAACCCATGAGTTCTGTCGGTGACGATTTCGACGATCTCTTTGAACAAGAGTTGGCTGTTTGTGCAGCCGGTGATGCAGCAGACGCATCTTCTGTGACAGAACTGCCTGTGCGTTCCTTCGTGAAGCGCCCTGGCCAAGGGAAGGGCAAGGGCGGAGGCCGTCCACGGGGCTCTAGGTTTGTGCGGCAGCTTGCCGCGCAGAACGCAGAAGAGGCTGAGGACGACTCAGTTGCTCCAGCTGAGGCAAGAGGCATAGAGTACGCCCGAGAATGCCGGCGTCAGAAACAAGAGCAACGGGCCCATCAGCTGTCTTCTCAAGAGGCAGCTATGACAACTTTTGGCAGGTTGGAGGATATGGCAAGCATAGGAACGAAGCTGCAGCAGCGCCTCAGAGAAGCTGCTCAGAACATGATCGGGAAAGAGCAGCAGCCCGACGCATTCTTGCAGCGCCAGTTCGAGGCGCCCTCTGCCACCATGAGCTTCAAGCAAATGGACACGTTCGTGCAGTCGACCGGCGCGCACGTTCGCGTCCTGTCCGTAGCAGCTGCCATGCTGGAGGCTGGAGGCTTTCTGTGGGGCATCTTGATGACATGCTTGTGTTGCTTCTTCAAGACGAGCAGCGGCAGCAGCAACGGTAGCAGCAGCGTGGCGCAGCCGGTGGCAATGATCAGCAAGATGCGGTACGACGAGACGCCTACGAAGGTGAGGCTCCGCGACATCCTGCCGCAGGAGCCAGCTTCCAGTCACAGCATCGTGCCGCAGGGGCAGACTAAGTCACCGCACGCCAAAGTGGTCCAGAGCGAACTGTCGCTTGCCTTCCTGGTGCGCATGACTGGCGGCGGCGGCGCCCAGAAAGAGCAGTACAAGCTGTTGCACGGAAGCGTGCCCACGTGCCTGACTGCTGTGGATCGCTGCACGGCTGAGAACTTGCGAGCAACAGTTCTGGGGCACATGGATTCCGTTCCTGACCTTCGCCGCGTCGCTCAGCAATTTCCTGTAAAGGTACGGCACACGTGCTGCGATCGTTTTGCAGGGAACCTATCTGCCGAGAGAGCTTTAGACCAGGACTTCAGAGATTGGTTGCCCATGCTGATGCCGTGCGACGTCCACAAGCTGTACAATTGCACGGAGCGTGCGCCTTGAACAGCCAGCGGGAGAACTCTTAAATCTGATAAGTTTGTGTCTGCGTGTGCATAGACTGAAATGAGTTATTTTTGGAACTTGTTTCTTTTCTGGGAGTAGGGGCAGGCTGTTACATTGACAATTGAAGACCACAGGCGATGAACTGCTTCGAGCCTGATGTCAGCGGGGTGTTGAGTCTGGGTTTGGCAATGTCTGACACAGGAAGTCTTTCCACTATGCGCGCGGCTCTTCTACGAATCCTGTCCCAGGAATTGATGGTTTTCTTTGAGCCCCCCCCTGTAGGGTGGGCGGTGCGCTACCGTGAACAACTCTTCAGCCTCTTCCTGCCCGTCAAAGATGTGGAGCCGAGTCTTCGGAAGGTTAACAAGCTCCGCAGATACATCATAACATCATTCCTCAATGGGCAGTTGGACCAGCCCCAACTGTGCCATTTCTGCATTCACGGTTGCTGCGCAGATGCTCAGGAAACTTATCAGTCAATGTCCACGCATCTCGCGTGGGCATTGTTGCCGGGGCCTTGCCCTCGGTTTCTGAAGTCGCGATGGGTGAACTACGACAAGTCACTGGACTGGTGCGGGTTGCTGTCTGGTGTTCATAGCCTCCTGCCGCGGCTGGTGGAAGTCCTGACAGGTCCGCCGCCCCGCCCCAGGCACTCCAGCACTCGTCCTGCAGGCGATGACTGGGACGTGCTGTTTCTCGAAGAGGCTGCCTCTGGTCGGAGCAGCGAGCCAGCGCAGCAAGCAGCTGGACAGCCAGCTCCTGAGGGTCCCGGCGGTCCTGACGACGCTGATGATTCAGATCCGGGAAGAGATGGCCGGGAGGGTTTTGACTGGAAGAAGTTCATGCGAAGCAAGAAAAAGCAAGCCCGCTCGTGGGCACAGAGCAACCCATTCGGACGTCTGGTCATCATGAAAGAGGTTGTCTGTGTGCTGCTGAAAGCCATGCGGGCCTTCTTGCGTTTGTCTGGGAGAGCATGGGAGGAGGAACAAGAGGCTTTGGCAGCTTCTGGGGAGAAGCGTTCGTACAGTGTCTGCGAGGCGGCTAGCAACACCGCAGTGAAAGAAGCTCTGGCTGAGCTGACTGCTTGCCTTCAGAGACCGCTTCCAGCAGTCTTGCCACAGGATTTTACACCACAGTGGCGCCTGCTTCGTTTCAGCACCGTTTCCAATGCTTGTGCATCCCTTCATGCCCTACTGCGACTGCCGCGGGAAGGATTCCCGTATCGGCTTTTCAAACTTCCTCTGCAAGAGCCTATGTCTTATCTGAAGACCAGACCCTGCCTCTTCGATGAATTTACACACCGACTTCTGGAGCGATACGACTCTTGTTTCATCCATATAAACCTTTTGTTTCGGAAGGGCTTTGAAGGGATTTTGGAGCGGGTAGACTACATGAGTAGTAAGTAGTCCGTGAGGTAAGGGGTTTCCGTATGGTGTAGTCTCGTACATCTAGTGACATCTAGTGNNTGTAAGGCCGGCGAGGGAGGCTTCTAGCTGTCTAGTCTAGCTGGGTGGGAACGATGTCACTTTTGTGTCCGCCGTGATGTAGACATTGGATTTAGGATCCAGTTGGAGGGGACTTCCAAGTTGCTTGATTTCAGGTGCCAGTATGTACAGTGTGGTCAGTCTAGTAAAGTGCTCATTCCAAGACAGGTAGGGGTTCTAGCTTATATCTGGTTACGGGATTAGCTCCGGGGTTTCTGAATCTACCTCGACATGGTCGTAGTCCCGACGTGTGCGAGCTGTTGCTCTGTCCGAGGCTCCTGTCCCGGCAGAGAATGCTGCGGTGCACGGAAACAGCGATGAGTTTCTGGCCATCGTAGAAAGTGTCGCGCAGATGACGTCCTGTGACATCGCACAGATCGAGTCGCGGCATTCCTCGAACCGGGAAATCAGCATGATGCGAGCCCGCGGATGGTGGCCATCGTTGAAGGCTCTGGCGTCTGTCTTCATAGCAAGAACTGTGTCCCGCATGCGTGGGAGAGACCCGAGCGCAGAGCCAAATGCCGAGCCCGATCAAACAAGGCGAAAGAAGAAGCAGAAGCGCGCTGCACGTGGCGGGGGCGGGGCCTGGAGGGCCTTTGTGAGTTCTATGTTACGGGGTGCCCGTGGCGGTGTGCCTCCTGGCACGTTTGCTGAGCTGGCCGAGCAACACAGAGCCTTGTCGAAGGACCAGATGGCTTATTACCGGGAGGTGGGCGAAGCAGCCGCCAAAGCGCACGCAGCTGGCTATAAGGCCTTTGGCGACCATGCAGCCAGGCCTGAAGTCAGGAGAGCCCTGGCGGACGTCCCTGCTGCGGGCGAGGTCCGAGTGGATGGTGTCGTCGTTGCCCCAGACATGGCCTTATCCTTCCAAGAGCTCCAGCGCTACGAGGGCGACGAGAACTTTGGTCAACGCTACCAGCAAGAGCGGAGCATTGTTCTTAAGGAGATGAAAGACATTGGAAAGGCGGAGGCTGCCAAGAGGGAAGCTCAGCAGAAAGCTTTAGCGGAAGCAGCCCTGAAATCCGGGGAGGATGCTTTGCCCGCGCACCTGGACCGGGCAGGGCACACTTCCTCAGCCGCAGCGTGCGTGTCTCTGGGCACTGGCACCTCTGCGACCAATCTGGCCTGCTTGCGCTGGATCCCTCCCATCGCTAAGTGGGTGAAGGCTCGGGCGGAACCAATTCCACACAAAGTTTTGTTTGCGCGCCTATTAATATAGCTTGAACCCCAGACAGGAGAAAGGGAGGGAGGGTTATGGCTATGGGGAGGGAGGGAGGGAGGGAGGGAGGGGTTGGTTCGTGCGTGTTCGTGCGCTGACTGTAGAGTGTTCCTTATACCAGCTTTGCATAGCAATTGTAACTCACTCTAGACTCTATAGTCACTCTATTCACTAGAATCACTAGAACCACTAGTCACTAGACTATACAGGGTCTCGTCGCTCTACTGTCCTGCGGAGGCTGCGATGTGTCAGGAGAACGTGGGCAAACGCCGTGTTCTGTCTCTCGACAAACACCTGCAAGCCTCCTTGGAGCAGCGCTGCGTCCTTCGCAAGCATGTGGATCAACCCAAACTTCCCTCTCAAGACGGCTCCGGCTTTCGATTGAAACCTTGCTTTGGCTTCGGAGTCTGTGTCTGCGCAGAACATACGCAGGGCATGTTCTTTTTCCAGAAGCTGGCAGCTTACATGAGACGAGTCTGTTGGAGACGCAAAGACAAGGACACAAAGAAGGTGACCATGTCGGCTGCTCGTCGTGTCATGGAAGACTCCCGCATGGTGTTGCAGCTGTCCGCAGGTGTGCTCCCGGACGCGGCCTTGAGCGGCTTGGAGGATCAGCTCTTGTCAGGTGGAGCGGCCGAGCCAAGCCCAGGAACAGAACCGATCGTGCGTTTTTTGCACATCGGCCGAATCCATCTCACCTCCTACCACTTCGCAGGAACCGAGCTTGTCCGTGCAGACACCGTGCCTGGTGTGCATGACGAGAATGTGCTTTATGTGCGATGCACTGGCAGAGATGAGGATTTCAAGACTGATATGCAAGTGCTCCCAGGCTGCACATACACGTCTCTCGCTACGCAGCACAATTCAAGCGATGCGTCTACTTGTAGAATCCAGACCTTATAGCGCCCAGAGCCACGAGGATCACTAGGACTAGGANNTAGGACACTGCGACTGCGCGGACTTACCAAAGCCCGTGTATTAACGCCAACACAACTCTAACTCTAGCCGCGGAGGATTCATAGAGTCTTAGAGTAGAGAGGCTTCACATGAATCATATGTCATACTATCAAGACCAATAGCAATAGCTTCACGCCGCGCTTCCTCAGGCTGGCATCCGAGCTTGATCTCAAACGGCCGTGGGCTGTCCAGCTCCTCGCGCTAGACGGCTCCAGCCGACACTGGACTGCGCAGCCCGATGGCACTATGCCTCTAGTTCCTCTGGAAGATACGGCAGAGTTTGAGATCTGGCTGGGCGCATCCTCAGAGCAGCGCCTGCGCGCACGAAAGCGCCCAGAACCATCTGGTGAACACCGTCGTTCTTCTCGTCTCCAGCATCGTCCTGCTTCCAGACGAGGTCGCGGTCGTGGTGCACGTGGACGTGGACCACAAGAGGACGCTCCAGACGACGGTGCTGGTGTTGGAGACATAGAGCTGGACGTTGACCCTGCAGATGCATCTAGCCAGCTTGGTGACCAGACAGAGGCGCCTGAGGATGTTGCTGCCGAGATGTATGGCGTTGGAGACGACGAGGCCACGTCAGAGTCCGAGTCCAATGGCTTTGGGTCAGAGGGCTTGGAAGGATTGGATGAGAATCAGTTGGACACCTTGCTTGCTCCGCCGCCAGAGCCGGCACGCGACGAGCCGCCGGACTCGGAGGCTAACTCGGAGGGCGTCGATGTGGAGGAAGCTGATGCTGAGTCAGCTGCGCCACCAGTGGCGCCCCCGCCTCCTGCAGAGGAGGTCGCGCCGGAGAGGGCGGCACGCGCTGCGACTTCTCGAGAGACAGCTGGCATCGTCGAGCTCCACTTTCCGAACAGTGGCATCATTCGGTACAATCCACGAACCAAGAACATGCAAGCTTTCTGTCCATGGCGGGATAGCAAGCACGAGGACTGCCGCAGAACACGGACAGTGGTTCCAAAGTCGGATCGTGCCTCTGGCCGCCCTCTGGGAGCATTGGGCGCGTGGATCTTGCAGCATCAGGAACATGAGTCCAGAGTGAGCCATATCCACTTATGTGAACCCAGTCTTGCAGAGAGACAAGAGGCTCGTCGCTTTTGCGCTGCCCTGCCAGGGTGGGCAGACATTGCGAAGTTTGAGAAGGATGCAGACAGCCTTGGATTTGACGTGGAGCCAGCAGTGCCTTGAACTTGCTAAAAGAAACAAGCTCCGCCGTTTCGTGGAACGCTGGTCTCCATAGTCTCAGTGCGAGAGCCCTGAATCCCGAACACGCATCTTGTCTTCCGCCAAGGACTACACCAGCAAGGATACAACCCAAAAGCCTTACGACGGAATATCTGCTTGAGCAGAAATTCGGTCACTATAGTCTTAACCGTACCCTCAAGGTCTTTCGAAACGTGTTATCTGAAACTTCCGGTAAGGGGCTTCTAGAAAATTTCAGAACCGCAAGACACGGGCTCGATCCTCCTCCTGGTCATGCGAGCCCCAGTTCCTAAACCTTAAGCTCTAATCATTCGCCCCCTACTTGGAGGCCCAGGGGACTTCGTAAGTCGGTTATAAGTAGAGTTATAATTGGGGTAACTCCATTTAGGGGACTTATAACTCTACTTATAACCTACTTACCAAGTCCCCTGGGCCTCCAAGTAATCACCCTAATCATTGTCATAATCCAAAGCCCCCTATCTCAGTCCCTCAACTCTGCACCTTATTGACTCTGGGCAGGTGTTTCTTGATCTTCTTCCGCAAGGACATCCACTCCCGGGACGACGTGCGAGCCTACAAGAACGTAGTGGAGGCATGCTCCTGCGCGGTAGCGGGCTTCTGGGTATAAGCGTTGTTGTTCATGTTGCTCTTGTCAGGGGCGTTCCGAGAATTGCATTTTGCCACTCCGTATGTGTGTTCTTCATGCTTCCGTGTCTGCGCACTGTGCTTGGATGTAGATATAGTTAACAGTTAACAGTTAACACCCACGCCCGATTCTAGGTTGCCTCTGCAACGCAGCCGATTCTCTTTGGAGCCTTCAGCACGCGTATACTGCCGCTGACGCAGGCCTTGGAGACAAGCTTGAGGCAAAGATCCAGGGCAAGAGCTCTGGAGGATTTGCTGCTTCCCCTCGACAGTTCCTTGCTTCGACGGCATCCGCAGCTGCAAGCCGTTCCAAACGCACAGGGCGGGGCGCAGGACACGTGCTTCTGAATCGTCTTGATTTGGAGTCGCCGGTTGTTCACTCCTAACAGCAATCTCACTTTGGAAGTTCTGGACAAGGATCGTGCCTGCGCAAAGCGGCTAGCTTGCATCCCATGCGAAGAACCGAGTAGCTCGGAATCCTCCCGTGTCCAAACCAATTCCCGAAATCCTGGCCAGAGTCCTCTCAAAACCAAACCAATCCCCGAAATCCTGGCCAGAATCCTCCTCAGAATCCAAACCAATCCGGAATCCTGGCCAGAATCC
>CAJNDV010032319.1:103616-113616 GCA_905221635.1 Symbiodinium sp. CCMP2456 | reverse complement strand
TATAGTATGATATACCTCCAAACCCTATTCGAATTCTTCGGGCGCCTCCAGTACTTCTTCAGGCCTGTAAGGTGCATGAAGCGCCTCGAGAAGAACCGGGCGTATCATCCCAAGCTGAGAATCCGGACTCTTACTTGCAGATATCAGCAGCAGCAACAAAACAGAGTATCGAGAAATGACGGAACCCACCCTCAAGAGTGGTGTCGCTAACTAAACCCTAAACCCTATACCCTAATCCAGGCCTTATGGCGCAGATGATTTCTCATCGGATTTTGCTGGAATGGGTGGCAGCTCTTAGAGGCGTGGGTTTAGGGTTGAAGGGTTTAGGGTTTATTTGCGCATATCCTAGTCTGCTTGCCCATGTAAACCGAAAGCGCTAGACCGAACTCCAATCCTAAGCCACGGGCCGTAAACCCCACACCCTAGACCCTAGACCCTAAACCCTAAACCCTAAACCCAAGCCCTCGAAGCTTAAACCCCAACCCAAACCCTCAAAGCGTAAACCCCAAGTCGCCAAAACCCTCAAACCCTGAACCCCAAAACAACCCAAGCTCTGAAGCCCTACTAAAACCATAAGCCCAAAAATCACACACACACACACACCAAACCCTAAACCGAAAAAACCACCAAACCAAAACCTAAAAGCCCTCAAACCCAAAAGCTCTCTACTGGAAGCTTCGTAACCCGAGCTGGACCTTAACCCCTACATACAAGAAACCAAACGCCTGCAAAGCCGAAGCCTTACATCTTAACATCCCCAAAACCTGAAGCACAACAAGCACTGAAAGCCCCGAAAGCCCTAAATCTCACCCTGAACCCAAAAGCACAGCATGCTAACACCGATCTGCTTCAGGTGGACTGTTCAGTTTCGGCGGTGTGACATTTACAGAATGATGTTAACCTTATATCTTCAGCCCTGAATGGCTTTGTCCTTTCGAAAAGTTGCCGCTGCTTGCAGTGCAACTTCCATTCATGAAGTCCATGACTGCAAAGACAGGTGGTCTCGTCGCAGCGAGGAAGTAATCATCGTAGAGCGAGAGCAAACCGCGGAAGCCAAGTTCCTATAGATGCTTAGATAGTAGGATCCTGTCCCTACACCCTAGTATGGTAGCATCTACAATGTACGTCGGCCTTTCCGTTTCCGACCCGGAAGGTGGCGAGAAGACGTCTATGGTGGATGCCCTCTTGTCACTCCCAGGACGGCTGTTGCGAGCCTTTAGAGGCTCCTTCCCAATGTCCACGGTTGGTACCCTAAGTATCCTCTAGCCAGGCTGCCGGGGGGATCTAGAAAGTAGAACCCCTATTTTGGGACCCTATACTTCTACGGGCTCTTTAGTATAGGAACCCCCCATTAAGGGATCTACTTTTTGGATTCTCCCGAGATTTTCTGGGTAGCCAGCAACACGATCATGAGGGCGTGTATAAATTGAGGGTACAAGTATCCCGAGAGAGTTCGAGTTGGTGTTAAAAGGCACTCACTCAGAGTCAAGCCCTCAGCCCTAAACCCTCGCCTGTGGGGTCCAAGCCAAAACCGAAACCCAAAGCCAAACGACTCGACTGCGTTCCCTGCAGGATTCGGCCTCCTCTCCATATTGCTGGCTTACGTGATGACGGTCCTCATCGGCATTCCGGGGACATGGCTTCTAGGCAACTTCGAGCCACATCAGAAGACGAAAACTTGTCCATGCTTCATAAGAGCCGAACCCTAAACCCTACATAGTAAAGATGAAGGCTTTGGCCAGAGGTCGGTGGTCTAGGTTTTGAGATTCAGGCTTCAATCCAGAAGGACCGCGACTCTTGAACTCTACTCATCTACTCTTATAAACCCAACCATACAGGGGCTTCATACTCAAAATAAGGGTTTAAGTTTTGGGGTATAACCCTCTCAATCCAAAGGGCGCAGAAAACGAGATCATTGCAGAATGTGCACAAGTTTCAAGACCTGACCCGGTTAGTGGCCATGCGTTCACAAAAAACACAGACATTCCACAGACCCTCAAAATCCATGCTTCCATAATATATATATATATATATATATAATATATGTATATATATATATTAAATAGTTAATATATGTATATATATATATAAATATTATATATATATATATATACACACATATATATATATATATATGAATATCTGGCCTAGCTGGCACTCGTAGCCAGGAGCTTGCGGGGCTGTGATTTTGTTCTAAGGGAGAGCTCTTGGACTTTGGGTTCAGGGTTCAGGGTTCAGGGTTTAGGCCTTTAGGGAGTTTTAGGGTTTTAGGGTTTTAGGGTGTTAGGGTTCAGGGTTTAGGGCTTTCGGTTCGCAGATGGCAGCATCGCTGTTTGACTTTGGGGTCGAGGGCTCTTGGACTCTGGGGTTCAGGGTTTAGGGTTTTTAGGGTTTTAGGGTTTAGGGTTTAAGGCTTTCGTTTGCAGATATCTGGCAGCTTCGCCCTTTCACTTTGGGGTTGAGGGCTCTTTGACTTTGGGGTTCAAGCTTGAACCTAGGTTTAGGGTTTAGGGGTTTAGGGTTTTAAGCTTTTAGGGTTTAGGGTTTAGTGCACAGGGCTTTCGCAGATGGCAGCTTCAGGCATCAGGGCATAGCTCTAGGCTGCCCGTAGGCTCCGTTCGTTTGGGGTTTGGGTCGAGGCTTCGGCTTTTGGGTGTCTCCTGCTAAACCCACAACCCCGAACCCCAACGCTCAAAAACCCTGAAGCTTAAAATTCGGGGCCGGGTCTTGTTGAAGGCTTGGAGCGGGTCAGAGCTGGGGCAGGGTACTTGTTCCAGGGTTCCGGGACGAGCTCACATCTTCGGCTGCAGCTGCAGCTGCTTTGAAATCGTAGGTGACATAGCTAGCTTCGAATCCAACTTAAGGAAAGCCACCTCTGAAGCTGAAGAAGCTGAAGTAAGCCACCCCAGCGATCCGTACATGTTTTGCTCCTCCTCGTCCGTGCTTCGCGAAGATGCTCTGCCAGGATCCCAGAATCTTGAGCATTAGTTCTAAGTCTAGCTGTGCTAAGGTGTACCTAGGCTGTCCCGGGCCGTATTTATATATAAGCTTTAAACGCTCAATATTCTGGAAATCCTAACACAGCACCTTGAGTCTCAAGAGATACCTCGTGAGACATCGGAACTCGAGGAGCTCCTTCGGCACCGCCTGAACCAAGCCCTTCCAGAAGCCGATAAAGTCTTCATCCACAAATGAGTGGAAGAAGCGGCAGTTGAGTCGGGTTCGGACTTGGTCCTCGGCAAGGTGCTTAAAAATGTGGTGCTTGGGCACCACTTTCCATCGAGGCACCTGCCTCTGAATCGAGAGCAGTGCCAGAATCTCGCACAGCGATAGGAACGTCGAGCAGGCCTTCGCCATGTCCAGTGCCTGATCTCCAGTCAGGTAGCGCGGCGCCCGTTCCATTGCATCGAGAAAAGCGACGATAGCATTCGTGACCCCAAAGGCCAATCGCAGCTCCTTAACCAGTAAGGGATCCATGCCATCTGAGTTTCTCTCTGCATCCTGCTGTGCTCGATTCAAGACGACGTGAAAAAAAGCCGTCATCAGTCTTGTGTTCCAAGCTTTCAAGTCCAGTCGCGGATAAGCTCCGCCTTCCCAGGTCAGCTGCCCTGCAGTCATCGTTGCTTGGGAGTGCCTTCAGGGTATCATATATCCACATAATTAGGGTCGGCCCGGGATTAGGCCTAGGGTCTGCTTACGTTGAGAGTCTCAGAAAACCGACTTAGTTGTTAACCTTTCCGGGGTTAGAGCTTGGGCTCCAGAGCCGTCTAATTCAGGTTCTTTCACCTAATTATGTTAAACCCGACAACCAGAACCACTCAAGCTGCTGAGCCCCACAAACAAATTTGTTGATCGTGGCCCTGACAAACCCTAAACCCTAAACCCTAAACCCTAAACCCTACACCGTGAAGTCTCAGATCTTGGTTTGGCACAACAGCACGAAATTGCAAAGCTATAGCTTTATAGCTATAACTTAGAAACCCACGTATGCTATGGTGCATCGAAGTGTCTGAAGGCCATTCACCGAAGCCCACGACTTGAAGCGGTTACACAAAGTAATCATCTTGTCGGCCTGCCCAAGCCAGCCTCGCTGTAGTTGTCTGCACAGATAACACTGTAGTGCCTAAACCCTAAGCCCTTAAGAGCCCTTAAGATGTATATAAGCAATATACACCAAGCAGCCGATCTCATCCAGCAGAGTAAAGACGGACCCATTCAAGAGTTGCAATATTCCCAGATGCACTGAGTGCATGGCGCAAATCTTCATGAAGTCCGGTCGGAAGCCAGCGACCGTGATCAGAGGGTTCGCCGGCCGTCTCAGGGGGCCAACTAACTATGCTCGATAATTAATGTCGTCATCTACCCATAACAGTGTGAAGGCACTACCTCTACTAGCCCTATAGTTAAGCATAAAAACTGAATTTCAGTGTGCCTCATTCCATTCAGAACTATGTCTGTTTGCTCTCGTCGCGGGAACGACTTGTCCAGTGACGACCTCCACCTATCGTACATCCTATATAGGTGTAGGCTATAGCGTGTTCTGGGATTTAAGATTTAGGATCGAGGGTTCATAGGATTTTGGAGTGAGGATTTAGGGTTTAGAGTTGAAGTTTTAGGGCTAGCTGAAATTTAGCTTCTTGCAAGATCCAACTGAAAATCCTGCTAATTATAGCCAGGTTTCGAGTTGGGGCCACGGGATTGGGCAGTGCACATGTGGCACACCGCCACAGACTGCCAGCCGGGTTTAAGTCGCATAAATTCTTTATGCCACTTCCAATCCCCTCTCATCTCCAGCATGAAGTGCTTGCCACCTGGAAGGGTCAGACTTAGAAGCCTTCACTACCACTTAGGTCCGAGGATGTCCTACATTTGGTCGTTGGTGAAGGCCTTGGATGGGGCTGCCTGCAGCATACTTGCCACGGTAAGGTTTCCCAAAAAAGTCGGTGGAGGGATGAACTCCTGTAGCCAGCTGGTTCAGCGACCAAGTGATGACTTCCAGGGCAGGGTGCAGTGATTCCCAACCCAGGGATATAAACTCTCGCAGATTCAGCAGCGGGTATCGCTGTTGATAAGTTCCTAGTCGTGATGACCAGCAGGTAAGCATCTATGGTAGACTTATGTATAACCACAAAAAATAAGTTTAGGGTTTAGGGTTTAGGGTTCAGGGTTCAGGGTTTAGGGTTTAGGGTTTAGGGATGTTTGCGCCCAAGTTTCGGTCAGCATCCCGGGCCAAAATAAAGTTCCGTGTCAGTAGTATAACCTTATCTCCAGGCTTGTTGTAGCGCCCGTCATCTCCATGAAGTCCCAGCGGCATACAGCCTCTGCCAGGGTGCACAGTGGCCCATGGCTGGTGGGCTTCCAGATGAGCCCAATACTCATCCACAGCCTCCTGAGAAATCTTCACTTTCCCAGACTCCTTAGGTTGCAATTGCAATTGCGATGCTATATATGCACAGCTGTGAAAAAAAACAACATAGGCCCAATGCTGCAAGCTATACAGCAGCTAAGCTTCGTGAAGATAATGGACTAGTTCATGCGGATAAACGATCGGCAGCTGCATCGTCGTATGGTCTCGCCGGTTCAATGCTGCCAGAACAGGGATCTCCACATAATGCAGTCCCTGATTTTAGGGTTCAGGCTTAAGGCCCTAGACCCTAAACTTACCCTAAACCCCAAATCCCAAGGGTTGCTAAGATCAAGCCAAGAATCCACAGGGAGTTCCAACCCTCTCATTATATCACGTTCCTCAGCTGCTGGTTGCTAGTGGGTGTTAATATGTTTGGGGTGATGATATATGATTTTGCTGTCTAGTTAACTTAAACGATTGGAATTCAAGTACAACAGAGCTACATATATGGCTAGCCAAGATTCGACATTGCCCGGAAACTTTCCGGAGCAGCCGGCCCGAGCAAACATCCGGGTCGTATCCGAGCAGTTGTTCCTAGACTCCTTGACCATGGCAGCAGCAGCTTTTTGAAGCTCGGCAGTAGAAGTAGCCTCACTTATATCGGGTGTAGGTCACACAGTAATTAATTAACTAGTTATAAAGGACACTAATTATTCGAGGACCCTCGACCTTAACCTAAACGACCTAGCTAGGTAGTTATACTTGCAGCAGAGTGACTCCCGATCCCAGGGAAGCCAACAAGTAGTCGGCAAAGGCCGTGTTCTCATCTGCGCACAGGTGGCTTTGGTTCTACTTGGCGTGCCGAGGCCAACCGGAGCTTAGCAGTTCTGCATGCAGGATAAAATAAGTTTGAATCGTTGTTAAGAAGCTGGCACAGAAGCACCTGGGTCGAATTGGATATAGAGCCTGGTCCTACTTTAGGCTAATGTGCTCTGTAGCAGGGCTTTGGAACCTGTATTCTTCGCACATCCGAAAATTGGGCCTTGGGATGTTAATGGTTCTGGCTTTAAACAGGTTCGGGCATCCTGGGCAGAGGTTTGGATATACATGTAGGACAATTTTAGGTTTCTTGGGTCTTTTAGCACTTGGCTTCAATAAAGGGGACAGGTTTAGGGTTTAAGTTTAGGGGTTTAGGGTTTAGGGTTCGTTTTTGCGTGGAAGCGAACCCCTGCGACTCAGCAGATTAATGCAGCTGCATCCTGAGCTGCTCTATGTGCAACATGCACTCGCTACAGAGTCCTGATCATGTATAGCATACGAGCTTTCCCCGATCAGCTTCATCAGCCTAGCCTGGGAGTGTAGGCTATATAGTGTTTTGGGGGCTTCTAGGGTCCATGGTTTAGTGTGTCGGTGTGTCGGGGGTTGGGGGGCTTGGTGGCTAAGGGGGTTGGGGTGGGGTTAGGGTTTGGGGTTGAGGGTCTAAGGCCTTTGGGTTTAGTGCGTCGGGGGTTGGGGGGGCTCGGTGGCTTAGGTTGGGGTGGGATTAGGGTTTGAGGTTGAGGGTCTAAGGCCTTTGGGTTTAGTGTGTCGGGGTTGGGGGGGCTTGGTGGCTAAGGGGGTTTGGGTGGGATTAGGGTTTGGGGTTGAGGTTTTGGGATTTACGATATACGATATATGAGCTCTACGGCTAGGTCAGGATTAGGGGTTTTGCTACTATATTAATCAGAACCCTTATAAGAGCACAACATCTCCGTCTCAGGCGACTGATGCGGAGCTTCTCAGAACTTGTCGTGGCACTGACCTCGGCAACAAGGGGGCTGTGCTTCTAAGATAATATAGAAGTGCACACATGTACCAACGAAGTCAGGTGACATCTTGTTTTCTTCTGATTCTGGCGGCATCTAGATCTAGCCACATACATGTTACTTCAGGATATCGGCACGTGATCACATAGATCAGGCTACGAGTGCTGCTCCTTCACCTCGTAATCACCCTGCGGCCCTAAAACAATTAAGGTTAGGGCTGAGTACCTATAGGCCTAGGAGTTGGTGCATAGCAGTGTACACATATCACAGAAACGACTTCGAGGTGATACCCCGAGCACTCTGATGATCTAGCACGTGCACCAGCTCGGTCCAAAAATCATCGCCATCGGTAGCGACAGAACATGTTACTGCAAAGAGCCTACTTCTTTGCCTTGGCTGCACCTTTGGCGGCAGCTTCAGGCTTGCCCTTGGCCTTGGCTTTCGGTTGCTGGGCATGTACTTTCACGTGTTTGGAAGCAGTTTTGTAGACATCATTCGCGTGGTTTAAGCAATACAGATGCTGCTTCACCGTGTCCTCGGGGTCTGCATGGGCGATGGAAGCCTGCAGTTCAGGGAGGGCATTAACAGCAGGATTGGACACTGAAACGAAACACTGATGAGTACTGTATCGATACTAAAACCCCACGATTAATATCCTAGACCCACATATAACTACAAAGACTGTCCCACCCTAAACCCTATACGGTATATAGCTATATTGCTAAATAATTATAAATACTGGAACCCTTACCTTTAATGCTGAACCCAGACCCCAATCAAACGGGTGCCTCCAAGGCTGCCCGAGCCTTCTTGAGAGCCTCACCCTGGCTGTTCATGCTTTGCACCAAAGCCATGATGAGGCCAGCATCCCTGGGTGGCAGATGAGATCGATGGCTGCAGGCCATATTACTATATTCGCACTATAGTCAATAGCTGAGGCACACGTGGTTGGCTTTTAGCTTGTGCTCGAAGCTCTGCACTTCCAGCAGGTTTGAGGAAGCCAGGTTCATCGCCTCAGATATTTTTAAGTTTTAGGGCTTAAGGGTTTTAGGGCTTCAGGGTTTTAGGGTTTCGGGGTTTTAGGACTTCGGGGTGTTGGGGTTTTAGGGGTTAGGGTGAACTTCCGGTTTAGGGCTGAGGGTGAACTTCTGCTGGTTTGCAACTGAACAGCAGTGCGTGCTTGCTGGGCCACGGTTTTTTCCTTTTTCGGTTTGTCATCCTTCTTGGGCTTGTCGTCGTTTTTGTTGTTCTGGTTCGAGGAGGAGCTCCGGGCTTGGGATTGGTCAATCGAGCCAGCACGGTTCTGGATAATACTCTGGATGGTCTCATCGTCTGCCGTCTCGGTTGCGACATCCCAGCACAGATATGCCCGGTATTCCTGCAGCATAGGGTTAAGGGATTTGGGCGTGGATTGTCAAATCTAGGGATCTGGAGGATGCAAGATATGGTACTAACAATGCAATATAACATTGCGGGTAGGTGGCCAGGATCTGATCGATAGAGTTTATCAGGATTTAAGTATAATATTTATAAATTGGTTTGTGATGAAGACTTGAGAATCACGGTTTAGGGGTAGATTATATCCGGTTTATGATATAGAGTAACTTATTAGGAAGCCGACGACATACAGCTAACAACCTATACTATGCATCATTCTTTGCTCCCAGCTGGTCCTTGTTGCCAGGAGCATCAGGATTGTCCATCCATTGATCCAACGTTGCTTCCTATAGCGGGAATAATTAATTATAGAAGCTGCAACACTCGTCCACACAATAATCTCGACTGAGCGGCCTTGCTTGCTATGATGCCGTTGACAACGTTTTCGTCGCCGTTGTACTTTTCGAGAAGATCCTGCAGGCACTAACAATTATGTGCAAAGAGGCATCTGTGATACATGCAACACATACAAACACACATGGGTATATACATAAAATGCACTATTAGTATATATATATATATATATATATATATATATATTATAAATATACATATATATATATATATATTAATTTTATATATATATATATATATAGTATTCACTAGTTCTATTTCAGCATCCGGTCCTTCTTAAGCATCCAACGTCGCTGAGTCCGCTGCCTGTTCCTCGTGCGGGCCTCCGATTGCAGAACCAAGTCGGACTCCCCCCACTGTTCGTTGGAGTCCAAGAACTGCTTGAAGAGGTCGTTGACTTTGGCTCGCACAACTTTGCCTGAGATAATTATTTTTTTGCTACTGGCGTCAGTACATGGGAGGATGTATTTTTGCCGCCGACTCACCATTAACATCTCTGCAGCGATCATACGCCTCCAGCACAGCCACCGGCGTGTTCGGAGATGTCAGGCTCCGTGAGAACCGCATGTAGGCATTCTTCTTCATCTTGCGGGTGTCCTGCAGGCAAATCACCCCGATAGCAAGCTAACCGAAACATGCCATCACAAAGTTAAAATGTAAAATTGGTCAGATATAGCCTCAGCATCATCTGGGACCTGCGTGTCGGGCGGGTGTGCGGCTTCATTCTCCGGCTTCGGCACTGGCGTAGCTTGCTGGCTCAGCGGTGTGCTCGGGGCAGATGCCAGACTTGGCACGGATGGATTCGGGGTGGCAGGCTCCGGCTGCGACTGTTGCTTCCCGGACACTTGAAGCAACTGCTGAAAGTCAACAGTGCCCGGGCGCCTCAAAACCTGCTCCACCACAGACGGCTCTCCCGTCCCGGCACCAGCCCCTTCATGTCCAGCTCCCAATGACGATAGAAGCCAGCTGATCATCTGATCCTTGTTCTGGAACTTGGGGGGTCCTTGCACCTGTGCCTTTTCGGCTCCGTCCTTCATGATGTCATCGGGCAGGGGTC
>CAJNDV010032319.1:92255-103223 GCA_905221635.1 Symbiodinium sp. CCMP2456 | reverse complement strand
GCCACGAGAAAGGACAAGCAATGATCAGCTTGACGGCTTGCACTAGCCGGCTCTATCATCGACCAGATCAGCAATATACTTTAGAGGGGGCCCGATACTGCAAAAGACTTGAAATGCCAAGAACTAAACACTTTACATTGAAGTGTATCAAGCTGAAGAGGAACCATGGCCCCACATATTAATTAGTGCAAACACTCGAACGAGACCCTAAACCTGACCCTTCAACCACAATTTTAAAGAGTCCTCACAGATCTTGACCTAGGTTTAAGTGTACGGTTGGGATATACATATCGAGGTGCTGGGATCAGGCAGCAGCAGTACTGTCGTCAGAGATCGAGCTTCAGTATTCGCTTGGATAAAATTCAACGGATTCAGGATTGATATGCCCCCCCTGTAGTTGCTCGGGTGCGTGAAGCGGTGATTACGATCTGTGTCAAGATCCGGGTGGGGGAATTGGCCTGTTGCCCTAAGCCCTAACCTTAAATCCCAAAGCGAGACCCCTAAACCATAAGCCCTAAGGCCTAAACCCTGAAAACACGATAGAATCATCCAAACACACTCGCAGGCAGCCTCCACCCTTTGGCTGTCATCGACCTCACGAAGATCCACTTGTGGCCCAGGCATTCCGGTTGCCTTGGGCTGTAGGGTTCCGGGTATATCGTCCTTTTAACCCTAAACCCTAAACCCTAAACCCTAAACCCTAAACCCTAAAAACCCTAAACCCTAAACCCCGGTAAAATCACGTTTTAAGGCAGCTGCGAGATGGGTTTTAACATGCCCGGCGATCTCGTTGCAGAAGTCGGTTGGGTAGATACCAGAGATTCGCAGCGCGTGTCGTTTTCCAGTCCTTAGCACTTCTTAAATAATATAGATCCAAACACAGACTGGGCCATGCTCAATAAGTGCATCTCAGAATCACACGGACCTTGCCATCTTTCACCTTCCTGGTGACCAGCTTTGTAGAATTCGACCTGGTGAAGGCCTTCAGCTGGATGGTCTTGTTCAAACGATAGATGAACGTCCTTGTAAGGCACAGTTGCAAAGTATGTTCCGGCATCGTACTGATCAGATTTAGGTATTCAGCCCAGAGACACAGAACCAAACAACAGTGTTCGTTTTGGTCGGCAGTGTCCATAGGCTCCCATCCACCTTGGAGAAAGCAATTATAATATAGGACAATGATGCAGTTCTTAACATCATTATATCGCTAGGCATTCCACAGTTTATGAGCATGCCCTCCAAGGCGGAGCATATAGTCAACAAGAGGGAATTGCATCAGCAGGGATCCACCTGGCTGTTCCACCTTGGACAAATTCAGCAAACACACCCAATCACCATAATCCTAGCTACCAGCTTCGATTCAAGCAAGCATCCAGCCAATGGACATCACGGGCCAATGCAATGCAGATCAACAAGCAGAATCTGCTAGCGATCTTGTTCGCCATCTTCACAGACGTAGTGTCCCTACCCAGAATGTAGTCGTAGCGGCCGGTGGCATTCGAAGACATGAAGACCCAACTTGGATGGGGGCTGTAGGTTCAGTCAAGTTAGCAGCTAATATCAAGCAGGGTTTGGATGTTCAATATAATCATAGCTAGCAGCTACCTACCTAGCTGCCCGTCGGATTCAGGTATATCTAATTTACAGCGATATAGGTTAAGGGCCTTATAAGGTTTAATCTGCTGTGATCTCGGGAGAATTCCTGGGCTGCTTGTGCACTGGCAAACAGACGGATCGACGACGAAATCGATATCTGGCAGCACCAGCGACACAAGTGCACCGAAATGGTGCGTGAGATTATGGGTGCGACTATATACCGAGCTTTCAGCTTTGCACGACCACGGAGCTTGAGTCAGTCATCAGATATTATGACCCCGGACCCACCAAAAGTGCTGAGCAAACACTGTGGGAGTCCCCAGCAACTGGTCTCGGGATGACACAACAGCCATTATCGATGCAGACCTGCAGCATGCACCGGCCAATGCCTTAAATATGCTATAATATTAACACCGACCCCCCAAAATCGCAAACCTGAAAGGTTTAACCCTTTACCCTGCAATTATGTTTAAGGCTTTTCGGTGGAGTTTCTGCTACGTAGAAACCCTAAACCCCATTAAGCCAATTTGGGTTTAGGGTTTAGGGGTTTCGGGTTTTGGGTTTAGGGGTTTAGGGTTTAGGGTGGGGTCCGGGGCAGCTTGATAAGAGCAGGCCCATTACTGATGTAACACCACAGCCAAAGCCTTTGCTGCAGCAACATATATATTATAATATTACGATCGATGGTAATAAGTCTAGAGTCATTATCAGCAGTATAGGCTTGGGGGTTCTTAGGGCCTCGGCCTCAAGTTGAGGATTGGGCTTCAGTGTCGAATATTTAAGAATGGGTTCCAGGTAATCCGTGGGATTCCCTGGGTGATTCAGCTTCTGGGGTGGAGCTAGTATAAGGATCTGTGTGTTGAGTGAGACATCCAGATTAAGGGTTCTCAGAAACTAGGACCATTTCGGATTAATTCGTTTTCATAAATTAATTTAGGCAGGCCACGAGGAACAAGGGACTGCTCCCCAAAGAAGTCCATCTTTCTTCAGCCGGAGAACATCCCTCGCAGCTGTAAGTAGGCCCTCGACTTTGAGAATATCGTTCAGATCTCCCCGGGTCCGGATTTCAAAGTTTTGCCTCAGCTGCAGCTTAAACTGCAACACTGTTGCCCGAAAATAATCATGCACTGGTACTTGATTATCATCCGATTTGAGAGGCTTGCGACACCATGCCAGCTGACCCTGGGATGCAGATCGAGGCGCACAAATGTGTGCATTCACGAACTGGTTCATGCAGACACACACATGCATAGTATTGCTGACTAGGGGCGACATGCTCGGGTGAGGTTGGCGCTTCCACTGAAAACCTCCAGGAAGTCTAGTTCCTCGGTTTAGGGTTTAGGGTTTAGGGTTTAGGGTTTAGGGTTTAGGGTTTAGGGTTTAGGGTTTAGGGCAGGTTATTGGCTAAGACAAACCAGGTCGTGTCTAACTTGATCACATGATGTGGTGGCACCATATATCTCCAGCAGGGGGCTCGACTCCAGCGGTGTTCGGATGTCGGGCGTTGCATGTTGATCTGGCATATATAATCGAGAGCATGAATCCTGAGGTCGCAAGTCTTACAACTACAAATAATTAAATTTTTATTGAAGTCAAGGAGCATAATAATCGGCAGCCCACACCGCTGCATAAAGGATGCATTGTTGCGGGAAACGAACAGCGGATCCACATCCATGGCGAGCTGCTATACTTAGGGATTATTTGCAGATACGTGGGTGATTTCTCAGCCATGCTCGTAGCTGGAAGACGTACACTCTGCAATGGCTAGCTATATTGCAACTATAAGCCCGTCACTTGTACAAAACCTGCTGGATAGAAAGAGCAGCGTTTCTGGAGGTTGCTATTAATGACCACATAGCACTTGCAACCACCGGCACCAGCTAGCTGAGCTGCCAGGCGGGAAGCAGTGCCCTGATGCCGATGGCCTCTGCAGGCCCCGACCTCGCTGAGGGTGGCTGGGGGTTTAAGGACTATAAGGTTCAGGGTTGGGGTTTAGGGGGTTTAGGGTTGGGGTTTAGGGTCTAGTGCAGCCAAGCGACCAAATCAAAATCATGATTTTTATGAATCATCACAACGGCAAGGTGTCCTCGGTCGACAGCAGATCTAAAGCTACCTAGACATATTTTAATTATATGTGTAGCTCGATTCCCTGGTTCAGGGCTGGGTTTAGGGATTAGGGGTGTAGGGGTGTTGGGTTTAGGGTTAGAATTTTAGTGACAAGTCACTGTCCATCCGGCTGCATACATCGTTGACTTCCAAGCGCTCCTCCACGATTGGCCGAACTTGGATTTGCAAATGGTGCATCCGCCCTTCTTGTTCACAGTCACTTCGTCCGAATGTTTCACCGTTGTGACGTAGAACGAACTGAGTGTCCACCTCGGCCGGAGATTCCAAGCATATGTGGAGTTTGTTGCGACTGCATGCACAGGTTTATTTGCGGACAGATCACAGCACACTGATAGACCCGGCATCCATATTGCCATCGACATTATTGTACTTGGCGGCTTGCAAAGTATAGCTTTTCGCATTGCCACGGAAGTCAGGGGGGATCGGGACGCCACTTTTCTTCAGCTCGGCAGCCTCAACACACAAACCACACGGCAACTATATATTAATAAGTTCGAACACATTCAAACGAACACCTTCATGGCCCAGTCGTCGAGAGCTGCCGACGGAACAGCTTTGGTCTTCGGAACAGCTTGGGTCTTCGCCTTAGCCTTCGCCTTTGGCTTCCCTTTTGGGGCTGGGCCGGTGGTCTCTTCGGTCTCTTCGGTCTCTTCGGCCTCTTCGGGCTCTTCGGGCTCTTCGGGCTCTGTGGGCTCTGTGGGCTCTGCGGGCTCTGCGGGCTTTGCAGCTTTCGATCCACGTCCACGGCCACGTCCTCGGCCGCGTCCTGCTGTCTTCACTTTCGATCCTTTCGACACCGCGTTGGCGTTCTTCTTCGCAGCAGCCTGCACTTTCTCTTGGGCGGCAGCCAACCTTGTAGCCTTCTGCACCTTTCCAGGGAATGGGCTTTGGTCGAGGCATGTAGCAGGTTATCAGGACCCCGACATACAGCTAAAGGGTTACCTCGACGGTATTAGGGTGGCTTGGCTGTTTGTTTTCTGAGTTTGGAGGCTGAGGCTTAATGCTTAGAGTAGTTTGGGGGATTAAGGGTTTAGGGTTTAGGGTTTAGGGTTTAGGGTTTAGGGGTTTAGGGTTTAAAAGGGTTTAGGGTTTAGGGTTAGAGGACTGCAACCTGCGGAGGGATTAAGGGCACATTGCATGTGTGTTGCACCTCGAGCTGCTCTGACACAGCTTCGGTAAGCTGAGCTTGTTCCAACTCAGCTTTGTGCAAGGCCACCAGGTCTTCAGACAACTTAAGATCCGGCGGCACAGCATGGACCGGGGCCCTCTTTCCGTTCTCCTTGTCCTTGCTAGACGACTTACTACGCACATTGAATGTCAGAACCGTACATGTACATGTGTACATGTACAGGCATGCACGACCACAGTGTGTCCTCCTCGATCAAAACTTTGTCGCCTGCAGGACAGTCGAACCAGTTCAGCTGGGTGTCCATGTTGTCGATCGAGGCCGGCACAGCCTGCAACTGGAAAGCTTAAAGTGCAGTAGACCGTGTGTGCACTATAAGCATACCACATGTGCCGATTGCCACCATGAAGCTTTCAGGACGATGGGGGCTGGCGACATCTTGATGTCATCCAGCAGATCATCCTGATCCTTTCTGGGCTAGGATAAGGCATTTAAGGCTTAAGGGTCTTATCACTTGGCTACTGCTAGGGTCCGAAGTTTGGGTGGGGCTCGTTGATGTTGTTGCTCATTCAAAGAATTTGGGGGCATGAACGTCGATTACATCTTTATCGGGTTGGTTGCGAGTAAATGGTGCAGTGTTTAGGGGTTTAGGGTTTTATAAGTTTATATAGATATGGGGTTCAAGGGTTTACGGTTCAGGGTGGCGTATATTAATAACAAGCTTGATGGCAATCTCGAGTTGGAGCAGTGCCGGGATCATGAGGCTTGCTAGTTGAGAAGTTAAACCCAAATGCAAAGACCAGGCCTAAATCCAAGCAGCTATTCTGAACCCGATTTGAAGCCCTAGCCTTATAATACATATATCGACTATATATATATATATATAATATAACCCATAATAAGCTCTAACCCTAAAAGCCCTAAGCCTCCAACCCTAAACCCTGAAGCCCGAAACCCTAAAGCCTCAATCCCTAAAACCTTCAAACCCTACGACCTGAGAAAATAAAGCCTCGCGATCAGCCGGGTGTCCAGTGGCTCACCATCAATTGAGGCAGAGGACTGCGAATCTGCATCCTGTCGAAAAGAGCCCACAACATGTACATGTAAGACTACCTAGCTACTTCTAGTAGCTACTTTCACTAGGGATGGTACGAGCTAACCCTAGCTATGTATACATATATTGCATATATATATATATATATAATAATATATATATATATATAAGACACCACACCATGGGCCTGCACAGCTGATGTATCCTGCATAGATGCTTGGATCTCGGCTTCGATAGCTGCATCCACATCAGAACCACCTGCAATATTTATAGTGTGTTTTGTGCAATCATCTTGCAGGGGCCATGATAATGACGGCCAAAGCACCGATGACGGAGCTGATCAGCTCCTTGAGCATTCGAATCCTTGAAGACCTTGAATGATGCAGGGATTTTCAAGTGGAACTTTATGTGCAAACCAGAAGCCCAGCCCAACACCAAGATTCAGTCATGACACTTAGATCCCGAAGATCTTCGTGTCAGCAGCAAAGCATGGATGGCCATGCCTCTGATCGTACTCGCTTCAGTGGCTGCCCATGCCTTAATTTTGTGCAACCAGGGGCAATGATGTCTCGTCAAAATGCAGATGCACAGAACTGATAATATATATGGCCGAAAGGATGCTTTGATGATGCGCTTGCGGGTCTGCGGTGGAAATATGGCATAGCGTTTCGCCAATGTCATAAGCACAGCCTGCAGCACGATATATCGTTGCAGCACAAAGCCTGGAGTGAACAGCTCACACCCTATATTCATTGCTGGCCTTGTGGCAAGAAAACAATGGCAGCTTCGCCCCGACTGAGGCAAAGTAGTGGCAGAGAAATTCATAGTTTTCTTCGCACTGCAGGGACACAGCAGGTTCACAATGTGAAGGGCTGCAAGTCTGACTGCATTAAAAGAACCCACCCCGCCATGGTTGCACTCGACACACCCGCAGCTGGCACTTTCAACACCGCCTTCTCCTGCATCCCACATCGATCTTAGACCAACATGAAAAACACGTATGCTTAATGCACAGTCCTTGTGACGCCGGATGCCCGGTAGGACATCATCACGCCTCGTGATCCATCCATTCAGGAAGTCCTGTCATCGTTTCCAAACACCAGCACCACAAGTAACCTCATAAAACTCAGAATTCCTCAAGGACGAACTGCTCCAGCAGTCGCTGATTCTCCATGATGTGCAGCCTCCATGAACAATCCACTTAAGCGTCTAACAGATGCACATGGCACGATTCCCAAAACCCCACCTGCACCTTCGAAGCTGCGGAGCTCGTTGCATTCGGGCCCCGAAAAAAGCTCGAAAGCCAACCGACCACAACAACATGTCACATCTATGCATGTGCACAGAACGCACAAACACCTGCACAGCAACGGCAAGGGGGTGGGGTGCACCTAGACCGTCCACGAGCTCATCTTGTGATGCAGTCTCAGAACCATCGCGATAGCGATATTGTGCAGCCACTGACTGCAGATGAGGTTGTAAACCTTGCATATCCAAGCAAGGGTCGACACGAACCGAGCTCGTTCAGACCTAAGCTTAAGTCGTGAGCAAGAGGCTGGGCCGTTCCCGCAGTGCCAATCCACGCTCCATAATGCAGACTCCACGGCCGTAGGCCAGTCACCTTCTGAGGCAAAGCGGGGGCCGAGGCACAAGGTTCACAATGGGGCAGCAGATTGCATAATTCAACCCAGTTGCAATATGGCGCAGCAGGGCCCGGAAGCCACACCCAAAGCAAAAAATACCTGAAAATCGAGGAATACAATTACCGCTCAGGCAAGATATCAACACTGCAGTGCAAACACCACTGGTCATTGCCGGCTATTCAAGTCGAGATGCTGTTTCAGCAAATTGAGATGATCACATCCATTCGGCAAGCACGCACGATCAGAAATCAAGCTTAAACATAAGCTTAAGTCTGAAGTTCCCCAGCTGCTGTTGGCACATGTGACCAGCTAAGACACCACTGCCACATCAACCTTTTAGCTAGACCTAGCATATATAGCCTCGAAATGCAAATCTGCAGCACCTGCTTAGATACAGTCGTGCAAACCCTTGTCATGCATGCTGTGAGTGTGCATATATGCTCGAGGGAATATGAACATGCCTACATGTACACATGTGCTAACGTGCGACCAGCACCGAAGCTTCAAATGGCATCGAAGCTTGCGTCTTGCAGACACCTCGGGATTTGGAAGGTTTAGTGCTACCAGTAGTACTACTAGTACTACTACTAGTACTACTACTACTACTACTACTACTACTACTACTACTACGACTACTACTACTACTACTACTACTACTACTACTACAGCTACTAACTACTACTACGTACTACTACGACTGGTAGTAGCTAGTCGCTAGTTAACTATACAACAACAACAACAACAACAACAAATACTACTGCTACTACTACTACTACTACCACTACTAGTACTACTAGACTAGTGCGACCACTAGTACCCCAAGTACTACCTATATATATATATATATAGTGCTAATATATATATATATACATATATATATTATAATATTCATATATATATATATATTTATATACTATATATATATACACTACTAATATTAATTATATATATATATATATCATGTATATATATCCTATATATATATATATAAGAATATATATTTCCATTAAACCCTTGTTTTTTTAGGTCATGTATATGAGCACAAAATTGCTTCCACAAAGCCATGACCAGAAATAGTTCCTACACGGATGGAGAGGGTAATGTAGCATGACCATTACAATGATCCTTACGCAAGAGTATTGGTAATTCTAGAAGCCCCAGTAGTAACTATGCTTGGAGACTGCGGTATTCGATTCCCGTCAAGGTGCTGTGCCATCGCCCTCGCCCAGGGTTTAGGGTTTAGGGTTTAGGGTTTTATGCAGTAAGTGCTCCTTATAAACCTTGCAAACCCTAGAAGGGTCTGAGGTGTAGAGGGACTCCTAACAACCTAGACACACAGTCCGTAAGGTAATGCGTACCAGAAGCTGATCTTCCTGCAGACCCTTCTGCACATCAACGTTCCCAAAAAGCGTGTTACAGGGTCGGAACAAATTGCTAAGAGTATCCCCTTACAGTGAACATTATCATTATAGCATATACCACAAAACCAGATCCTCATCAGTAAGACCCTATATTATGTGCTTTAAGACTTTCAAAGACCTCAGTTTCAATGCAAGCGTCTACAAGCCCTGAGGCAAGTTGGTAACGCCTTGGTTCTCTCCTGCTGCGAATTTCTTCTTCGCTGCCTACGTGCTGTTCTTTGCCGCTTACGTGGTCTTCGAAGAGGAGGTCACTTCAGCTCGAAAACCAGGTCTTATGTGTTTTAAGAGATAGGGTTATTCTCCCTATAGATCGGCACCGAGTCTGCATTCAAAATACCACAAAGTTACACCGCCTTCTTGCATGTCCCTTGTCGCCGGCGGTTGATGGACAAAATCCTGCATGACCTTATATACCTAAACTATGGCATTCATGGTACTCTACTACATTTGGGTCATGCAGAATTTTGTCCATCAACAGACCCTAAAAACCCTAAACTCTAAACCCTAAACCCTAAACTCTAAACCCTAAACCCTAAACCCTAAACCCTCCAAGGTCTTCAGCATTGCGAGACAGGGAATGGCCTTTCATGGCGCGTGCCCCGTGGCGGTTTTCGTGAAGGAGCCGCGTCTCCTTCTGAGCAGGGCCTATTACGGCTTAGGGTTTAGGGTGTAGGGTTTAGGGTGTAGGGTTTAGGGTTCAGGGTTTAGGGTGAAGGGGGGGTTTAGGGTTTAGGGTTTAGGGTTTAAGAGTTTATGGGTTTAAGGGTTTAAGGGTTTACTGGGCCGTAGCAGGCTGAGAAGGGAAAAAAAAAGCTGGACGGATGGGAAGATGGGCGCGGGGTGCTGAACCCAAAGGCCTAAACCCTAAAGCCGAAACCCTAAATTCTAAACCCTGAAGCCTAAAGCCTAAGCCAAAAGCCCCAGACCGGCTTGAGGTTCCACGTCAGAGGACGTAGAGACACAGGTCACAGGCATCCCAAATCCAAGACCAGAAGCTCGACCCCCGCGCTGCAGTTCTGAGTCCTAGTCTCGGTTTAGGGATTCGGTTTAGGGAATGATCCCTCAAGGGGTTTGGGCGGTTTAGGGTTTAGGGGTTTAGGCTTAGGGTTTAGGGACTGATGCTTCAAGTTTGAATTCTCAGTGCCCTATAATTCGATACTTGGGTTCATGGGGTAGTAGCCATGTACTTACAGCAAAGAAACCCAAGCCTTGCATCTCTGGAAACCCTAAACCCTCAACTCTAAACTCGAAACCCTAAACTCTGAGCCCTAAACTCTAAAGCCTAAGCTCTAAACCCTAAATTCTAAACCCTGAAACTCTGAACCCTCAACCCTTGACCCTAATCTCTGAACCCTAAAGTATCCTAAACCCCTGACCTTCAAGCCCTAAACCCTAAATTCTAAACCCTGAAAGTCTGAACCCTAAACCCTAAACCCTAGTCCCTAAACCCTAAACCCTAGACCCTAAACCCTAAACCCTAGACCCTAAACCCTAAACCCTAAACCCTAAAACCTTCAAACATTCCATGGTTGACGACTGACAGGCACCCCGGAGTGAGGAGACAGCGTTGGGGGCCCCCGGTACGGTCGAGGGTGTGATGTTTCGAGTTTGGGGTTTGGGGCGTAGGGTTTAGGGTTTGGGGCGTGGGGGTTTAGGGTTTGGGGTGTAGGGGTTTAGGGTTTGGGTTGTAGGGTTTTTGGGTTTAGGGTTTGGGGTGTAGGGTTTAGGGTTTGGGGTGTAGGGGTTTAGGGTTTTCGGTTTGGGGTGTAGGGATTTAGGGGTTTAGGGTTTGGGGTGTAGGGGTTTAGGGTTTGGGGTTTGGGGTTTGGGGTGGTTTATAAGGTTTACGGCTGAGGCTTCCGGGCATAGGACCATTGGAGGGAGGGTGTGGGGTGTACCGAGGGGGGTTGCCTTTGTATGATGTCGGTCCAGTGTAGGGTCTGACATGTTCTACGGGTCCCGTTTTGGTGGTAGGTTGGTAGTATTATTAGGGGTACCCCT
>CAJNDV010032319.1:51969-74486 GCA_905221635.1 Symbiodinium sp. CCMP2456 | reverse complement strand
TCGTTTGTTTGTTTGCTTGCTTGCTTGCTTGCTTGCTTGGTTGTTTGTTTGCTTGCTTGTTTGTTTGTTTGTTTGTTTGTGTGTTTGTTTGTTTGTTTGCTTGCTTGTTTGTTTGTTTGTTTGTTTGTTTGTTTGTTGGCTTGTCGTTTTGTTTGTTTATGTGTTTGTTTGTTTGTTTGTTTGTTTGTTTGTTTGTTGTCATTGTCGTTGTTTTTGTTGTTGTTGGTGGTGGTGGGGTGGGGTGGTGGTGCTGGTGATGGTGTTCGTTTTATTAACGCAGCAGTGACGATGCCAGGTGCAGAGGCCTGGGACAAAGCGATCCTCATAGACGACGACATTTGTGATGCTTGTTTGCTCTTATGTATTCCAGGGGCCGCAGTAGCAGAATGAACCAGAGCACTCTTCCGCTTGATCGTGTCATCATTGGTGTACTTTAGTTTGATTGTACTTCTCCTCTTATTGTAGTTTCCATTCTCATTTGTCAGAGTCAGAGGGATCATTCATGAGGCACGGGGAGGCGCTTGGCATGCCCGGCAACAGGCTCTGGCAGCATACATTCTTGCTACCCCGGTACTGGCCATGCGAAGACATGATGGGGTTTTCCCACGAAAAGATGGAGCCCTGACTTGAGGAGTTGGTATGGGCTCGCGACATTGGCATGCAGACCTTCGCTGCGCCGCCTCAGGTGCCCTTGCTGGAAGATGTTGGGTTAAAATGCCTAAGCGATTTCAGGAGGATTCGGATTCGGATTCGGACAAAATGTTTCTTGGCTGTTGATCGGCTGCAGGTTGTTGATCGGCCGCAGGACACGACATTTTTTTGCAAGCTCACCTCACCAGCTCGAGCACCAGCCCTGGGAGTGCGTACCAGTGGATCGGTCTTCACAAAGCACCCTCCGGAAATCACTTCCCGAGCACTTCGTTGTGACTCGTTGTGATATAGGTTGGCCACAAGCTTGACCAGCGGGCTATCTTTGAGATCGACGTAGAAATCCATGGGCCCGAGACGAGGGACCTTTGCAGCTGCGGCCAGGGGGGTCTACAAGAGGAGGATTTCGATGACCTTTTCAAAGCCATCGGCTTGGACACTGGGGCGGAGTCTCTTGCTCGGCATAGAGAGATCGGCAGTGTTCTTCCTGCCTGCACATTTCAGCCTTCAGTTGGGCTTACCAGGCCACATGTAGGAGTGTCAGATGACAGGAGAATCCTTATCTGAACCGTAGGATCCTCAGCCCAAAGCGGACCGCCAATTTACAGAAGCCCACACATCCTTTGTGTTGCTGGTTTTCCTTGCAGTCAAGGATCGAAACCTGCTGCTCGAAATAGAAGTGCACATGCATACATACATACATACATACATACATCCATCCATGCATGCATGCATGCATGCATGCATGCATGCATGCATGCATGCACGCATGAACATATACGTATACATATAAAGACAATATCACAATATAGATACATATACATATATATATATACACACAAGTATAGACGCATATATACATATAATAATGTGTGCGTACTGTAATGTGCACACTCCCATACACAACATGTGGATGCGGCCTTCAATACCAAATTGCTTTGTTGCAGAAGAAGCGCATGTCGTTATGCTATGGACACATACCAAAATCAGATCTTTTTTGAAAATAATCGACTGCGGAGGCCTCGAAGACAGGATGCGTAGTGTAGGGACCCGTCACGAGCCGTAGTTGAAAGAAATCCTCAAATTTGCACTTGGCTGCACTGGTCCAGTTGAAGCTGTTTGCAACTCTTAACTCCGCCCTGCACCTGAGCCAAAACCGTAAAACTAAACTGTAGCACCTGCCTGGAAACAAGAACAGTCATGCCTGATGATGCCTACATCATCTTGATAGATCGTCGGGGTGTCAGAAGTGCTGCGCAACTTTCAGAGGGAGGCACCGGCAGCATGCAGGTTTCGGTGTCATGCTCAGACATTAACCCAGAACTTCTTAAGCAACGGAAACACATACATAATCCAATCATGAGCTCAACAAACAAACAAACCAACCAACGAAATAAGAACACATAAATAAGTCCATTTCTATTTGTATTACCAACACGCGCCCATTATAAACACACATATGTGTATAGACATGCTATAGGCATACACCCATTGAGTTTTTCGTTTATGCTACAAGAAGCGCTGAAGTCAGGTCGGAGGTTGGCATGGACCCGACCACGCCACTGGCCCAACCGAAGCGCAAGAAGCAAAACAGACCCGTGCGCTTGGAAGACATCCAGCTGGAGAGGCTCGGGTGCACGAGGTCTGCGGATTGGAGCTTTGGGTTTCGAGTAGGGGGGTCTAGGGTTTGGACGAGATGGCTGGCAGCACTTGCAACTTTCGCTGAAACTTCCACGGCCTTTTGGTGCTAGGCCTGTGCAGAGGCCGCCATCGGCAATAAACTCAAAGTGCAAGGTTCTGATTGCTAAGCCCACTGCGCCCAACAATCCTTACGTTTGGTTGGTAGGGAATGGAGGAATGGGGTACAATTATAACTACTATTACTACCATTCTTCCATTCCCTACTAACCAAAGGTAAGAATCGTGCTCTTCGGCTCTAGACACCTGTCCAAGGAATGAGACGATTCGCAGTTTGTGGACGCAGGCAGACTCTGGGAATGACTTTATCCCTGTTGCTTGCATAGGATGCAAGGCTTCCAGCAGAGCTTGGCTCCGGCGCATGGTGTTAAGACTTGCCCGGCAAGCGCGCAAGTGGTTGATGCTTTCTTGGCGTCACGCCGTGAAGCTTTGGGATTGTCGGGCTTCCGGCCCCAAACAAGGTTCGGATTGTATAGGGCCTTGTCCTTTCTGCAGCCGTCGGCTAGGAGACGATTGTGCAGGTTCTTGCAACAGCAGCTCGACCTGAGAAGGAAGAGTAGCAAAACTCACCTAAGCCCTGCATGAATTGCGTGAAATGCCGGGGGAAGGAACATCCCTGTGGTTTATTGGTATATGCTTGATACTGGTGTCACGACCCAGGCCGAAGGATGGAAGCTAAACTCAACTATCACATGCTGTACTTGATCATAAGTTGTTACAGCATACTGCAATATGCCCAAAACACACTATAATTAATATCATGTCATGGTAAACTGTGTTCAAGATGATATAATACAGCATTCACGAATAAACCCTGAGAGCCATCTCCAGGGCCTGGTGGGGCAAAGCTTGAACCTGGACGCAGAAAGCGCGCAGAAGGAGTTCAACGAGGACCTCGGGTTCCCAAAGGGTCCAAGTAGTAATATGGTAGCTACTTTGTAGGTATTTGGGGTTTAGGGTTTAGGGTTTAGGGTTTAGGGTTTGTAGGTATTTGGGCCCCAAAAGTATATACTATACTATAACTTGGGCCCCTTGGGGTTAGGGTTCGATTGTTTTGGAAGGGGGCTGGGTTGAGCGTGTTAAGGTTCTGATAAACCTGGTCAACTAACTGCCTTGCCTGGATTGTCCGAGTGTGAGCGCCGAAACTGCTTGCAAGCATCGTCAAGTCCAAGACTATGGATATGTAAAGATTGGCGTTCAAGGTGTACAGCTTTGGCAGATTTTGCCAGCACGCGGAAACTACACCAGACAGCACGTTACTTTGGTCGACACTTCTGGGCCAAAACATGTTCCTCAACTTGAGCCCCCATCCGTGTAACAGCAGCGTGTAGTAGCACATGTGTCAGCTTTAAGCCACCTTTGCACCTGAAGGTCCATAGCCCAAGTCCAGTGTAATTGTCCGCCACAGGCAAATGTTCCGCCTGCAAAAGGCCCATGTGTCATAAGGCTGTACTGTACCTATTGTCTCCATTGTAGTTCCTTTTTTTGGGTTAGCCAATTATATATTAAGGATTCTATAAGGTATCCCCAAAAAGGAACTACAATGGAGACTCTAGACTAATGACAAGAACAATTACGAGAACACGCTGAACAACCCCGCCTTAATCCTAGTGACCCTGGCACTCTGTTGACTACTGCTGCACTCTTCGGGCTGTTGCTGTTGCTTCTTGTCATCCTCGTTGCAAGCATGATTGTGGTCTTTGCATGCTTGCTCCCAGAACCACTTGCAAAGTTCTACAAATGATTCACATCTGACTCTCCGGAGGACGAAGAGCCTCCAAAGCTCGTCGACTATTACGACGTGACGGAGGCTTCCAGCGACTGGCTGAAGTGTCTGGCTCTTTTGTTAAGGGCAAACCGGAAGAAGGGTTTAGGGTTTAGGGTTTAGGGTAGGGTTCTGGGTCTCGGGTGTCGCGGCTTGGCCAGAACCTTGGAGGCCCTGGGCAAGAGACAGAACCAATCGAGGGACAGCTACGTCGTCAGGACATAGCCTGGTCGGAGTATGTCACAGCACCCATACAATCTTTCAGAACGCTACTCAGGGTAAGGTACAATAACAAGCACGGAAACGGCGGCGGCAACGCAGCCAGAAGAAGATGTCAGAGAAAAAGAGTAGCAAATGCACTAGTATCAAGCGATACTGTAGCACTGGCCATGGTTGGTTGTACTACTTCTCCAGCAGACCTCTGGCTAAATTCACGAACACAAGTTCAAAACGACCACTGCACATGATAGGCATGCTCCAGGCCTTTGTTGTAGTATTGTTCTTCTCTTTGTTAGATTTCTTTCTTCTTTTTCGAACATACAGACTGGCAGATAAAAAGGTGATGAAAGATAGGTGCATTTGTATGCCGTCTCCTTCATACTGACATGATACCTTTCTGTGGCTTCTGTGAGCCAGGAGCTGGGTCAAGGCTCCTTTGGCACAGCCTACGTCGGCCACTATCGTGCGACGGGCCTCCTTTGCGCCGTGCGCGCGGCAGCAATGAGACGTTTAGGATGTTTCGCGGCTCTTCGGGGTGGGCTCTTGGCTTGAAGGGAGGGTTTCGGGTTTTTGAAGTATGCCGGAGACCAGGCCATGAGGTAGTGCCTCGGCTTTCCACGAGACCACAACCGCTCGACGAGGCATGTGCTTGGTGAGAGGTCGGCCGTCTCAGCTCTGATTAGCTCTTACCAATATCCGCACATAGAACCTACCAGGTTCCAAGCAAAAGCTGCTGAGACTCCTGCTCACGGACGTCGAAGCATGTCGACACCTCGAACCCTCGCTTCTGCCGTTTAAGCCGTGAACGCGTCGTCACGAATCGAAGTTTCTGTTGCGTCTGCAGGGGAGCAAACCCAAAGCTGAAAGGTTTCATATGTGCCGGTACCCATACCCTAAAGCCCTGCTCCTAAAACGCCCCAAACGGAAGTTCACAGTCGCCCAGCTTTGCAAGGTCAAGTTGTTGAACCGAGAGCACGTTGGACAGTCGCTTGCTTGAGCTCCGCATTGGGCCAGAGCTTTGCAGATTTCCGGTTGAGGCTTTGGGGGTTTGTGGGCTTCGGATGTGCCTCTTGTTTCTGTCCTGGTTGAGTCGCTGCAAACAAGATGCAAAAAGCAGGGGTGTTTCTGTCCTGGTGAGTCGCTGCAAAAAGGGTGTTTAGGGTTGGTGCGTTGATACTCGAAACTATCATTCAGAACCCCGAGGTTGGAGGTCGGAAGCATTTCCGCTTTCAGGCGGTTTGGGTGCAGGCTGACCTTCAATGAAGCTGGAGCTGTCCCCCAGGAAACGGATTCAGAGCTGTTCCCCGGTGTGGTTGAAGGCTCTCGGGGATGTCGAGGTCTTGAAGGGGCTCACCGAAACGAAGCCGTCCGACTTCCCGCGACTATGGTAGACGGAGTGCAGAACTGCAAGTTTGGGTTTGCTCCTGTAGGTAGTGGTCCGGTTCGCCAGCTTTCTCAGTCTTCACCAAAAGGTCCTGGCCGACAGCGGCCCCAGACCGCGACACAGAAGTGACCACACAAATGCGGCACGAGCACACCGGAACAAAAGCGCCACAGGGGGAACTTCACTGCGAAGCCTCGTCGATCCCGTAGTGTCTGGGTCGTCAAGCTTTACTAACCCCGAATCCCTGAAACTCATGACGGTCTCTAGAGAAGCCGAGGCACTACCACAAGAATTTTGTGGAGCGAGACACCGTTTCATTGCTGCTGCGTATGCCCGGGCCTTATACAGCATACCGGCTCGCGGTGTTAAGCTGCTGGTCAGGCAAGCTCAAGGCATCACAGTCGGATCGTGCAGATGTCAGAGCGACAAGAGGAAACAGGCTAATTATCTTCACCCTACCTCATGAAAGCCTGAGCTCGTTGGGTTGACGTCTTGCAACATCTGGTGTTAGGGGAGATGAATCCAGAGCCCAGAGCTACAAAGGCCTACAAGCTCAAAGAACAGACCTAGGAGTGATGGGTCAATAGTACGACATTACCCGCTCGTGGTCGTCTCCATCGTAATCATCGATTGTTTTCCGTGGCGACAATACGTCCATTTCCTTCTCATGACCACAAATCTCGCAAGAGCCACCGTGGGCACCTCCAAATGCTTACATGTTCAATGCCAGGTCCAGAGAGTCGTCGCACCCCAACGTTGTGCGGCTGCTCGACACGATCATGAGCGATGCGATCCTCAGCTGCAGTGAGTCAGCCGTCGGGTTCTTTGGAACACATCCGTGTGAGGCTTTATATTCGGATGCGTCCACTTCAGATCACTCGACAAGAGCACTCTCAGATTGCACAGGGACGACGTCCTTCGCCTTTCTGCTGGCGAGAGTCCTGCAAGCTTGTGCTTACGCTGCGAAGTTCTAAGCTCGACGCTGTAGTGCCTTGAGCAGTTGCATCTTGTTCGGACAAACTCAAATCTGGTCCTCTGAGGAATTTCTTCGTGGTGATGGAGCTCCTAGAAGGAGCCCGGGTGCCATGGGGTCAGTAGGGTGGGCACACTGGGGATGCGGGACATGATGGCTGCGAGCTGTATGCTTCGGGGAAGTGCTAAGTAGTGTGCGGACAAATCGCTCCGTGTTCAGAGGCTGCGGGCTTGCTTTAGTCGACGCAGGCGCTAGTCAAATGTTTGCAAACACAACGGACACCACATCTTCGGCTTTCGGTGCTAGATTCTTTGAACTGCGGCTCGTCTGCACAGAGATTTTGTCATTGGTCTGCTTTGTCGTCAAGGCAAGGGAAGACAACATCGCACAACGCCACAGTGGGTTTTCTTGTACAAAGGTCAATCACTCCTTGTCTTGCATGGCTTTGAGTTCGGTAACTGAGTCTCCAGCTGGCCAGCTGTTCTGACTCATACATGAGCCTACTCCCTTGGTTCAGTCTAGCAATTATCAAACAATCTTCCCATGTTTCTTCATATGTTGATACCGATGCTTTTTGGTGTGAACTAAATTGGTGCGAGGTCACGAGGGGCTGAAGCTCAGGGTTTCTAGCACATGGCGGGCTTTGCGGGTCTAAAGTCCCCGCTCATTCCTGGCACTGTCAAAGCCTCGGGTTCAAGTCATCGCCTATGGAGCATGCAAAGGCCTTGCTGCTGGGGGCCTTACCTGGCGTGTTGGGAAGCTCTAAGAGTATAATTCCCTGAACCCTAAACCCTAAAACCCTAAACCCTCAACCCCTGATTGTATCACAGGACCGGACTTGTTCGAGCACCTCAGTGTGAAGGGAACGGCCTTGCATCTCGGCATCGGAAGGGCAATTGGCAGCACGGTCTCGAAAGCTGCAACCACTTCATAATTATATATATATATGTATGTATATATATATATATATACATATATACAGTATATGTCAGGGAGTGGACAGCTGTCCTAGAGTTTGGAAGGCCTTTTGGACTACCGCACTGGCTCACTGACATTTGTGTCGGCCAGCTGCGGCAAGATTCCGAACCGCAGCCATCGCGTCCTGAATGACTCTGGCCGTGCAAGGACAGAGGAGCATGCGAAGTTCATCATGCAGAATTTGCTTTCCGTGCCTGGTCTCCGAATTGATCCCAGCAATGCACCCTGTTCAGGTCGCACGCAGCTTAAAAAAGTTACTTTTATAATATGTGGCAACTGCCAGCAGGAACACCAGTCTCCGAGTTTTGTGCAAGCCACCGCTCGGCTTAGTTTAATGGATCCGCGTCTGCAACTCAACAAACCTGAAGGGCCGTTTTACTCAGGAAGTGCCCCATTCTCCTAATGTCAACCGGCCAAGACTATTTGCGATTTACGACGGCTCCAATGCTAGGTGCAGGTGCTGTCATTCTGTAACCCATCATGAAGTGTCCCTAATGGTCCGAGTTGTGCACTCCGTGATTCAATACCTCAGGCCGATGTCTTACGATCAGGGACGTTTTTGTTACAGCAGCGGTTGGGAGTGGCAAGGCACTGGCACACATACACGCGGTGTGCGACGTGGGCTTGATCCACCGAGATGTGAAGCCAGTGGCTCCAGCAGCAGTCAATTATGCAGCGATACGTGTTCCCATTCCCTCCTTTCAGCGGGGCTGGGATGGGGTTGTTTCTGAACGAGTTCTTTGCCGGTTTGCTTTGCGCGACTTGCTTCCTCACTCGCTAGAGGAGCAGAGGAGGGTTGAACCCGGATCTCGTCAAGGTTAGCGCCCGTTTAGGGCTTGGGATTTCACCGAGGACATGCAGCCCAGCCCTTTGTCTTGCCTTAGGAGAATCAGAATAATCTGAAGGTCTAGACAATGCCATGGCCACTGGGAAAACCGAGTCTGACAAGGATAGCATGTGGTCTTGCGTTTGACAAGTGTCAGACAGACCAAAGCCTTTCGAAGGGTGACAGGGCAACAAGTCATAGCATAGCTTCCTCGCGCTGCAGAAAAAGCTGTGGCTATGTATAATATCCGCGACTAGGCTCAGATCGTAACCAGGGTTTATGGTTTAGATGCCATGGTCTCATTGCTAGTGTTCCTATACCCCGAAACCAAACCCCCAAACTCTAAGCCCCAAACCCCTCAACCCTAAACCCTAAACCCTAAACTGTCTGAACCCAACCCTGAACTGGTGTTCCTATACCCCCAAGCCCGAAACCCTAAACCCCTCAACCCTAAACCCTAAACCCACAAGAGCTCAGGAGAACCTGCGCTTCCGCTCCAAGCATCCGGACTCGGAGCCTCGCTCGAAGTTCTGGCATGCTATATATATATATATATATATATTTTTCAAAAATCTAGACAATTTAGGATAATGTAGCATAATTTATGAAAATTTCATGTGGTGCAACTTGATACGGGAAGATGTGCAATAGCAGATGTTACTAGAATACAGCACAGCGTAATGCATTGGAATATGGTATTTCAGAAGATACTACAGGATAGAATCATATAACGTCATATCAGCTCATGTAGTATAATACAGTCTAGTATACATGATATATTGAACTGAGGATCATGTGATATCATATAACTTAAAAAAGACAAAGCATGATACAACACATTGTATATATATATATGTATGTATGTATGTATGTATGTATGTATGTATGTATTTATGCACACATAGTGGAACAAACGTACTATAACATGATGTAGGTGGACACAGTTGCCTTTTTCTGTTTCTCATACACTAGTGTCATCAACAGTATTATTGTTCATGCTGTTGTTAAAATCTGTATATAACAAAAAAATATAAATATATATAGAGGATGACTGAACATCATATTGATTACGATGGCTGGTGAAGACGTTTGGGTATTACATTGCTGTTATAGTAGTAGAGTTGGCATTAGTATTAGTATCAGCATCAGTTTTAGAATCAAGAGTGGTACTAGTAGTAGTATTAATATAAATACTCATATTCGCATTGTTAGCTTCTTGTTATTATGCTATCTCCAGATGCTGTATATACTCCCCATTAGAGTCGTACGTGTACATATATATATATATACACATGTATGATGCATGTGTGTGCAATTCGAATTTATATACACATATGCATCCACACATACATGTATACATGTATTAATGTATACGTACGTGCATACAGACATACATACAGACATGCACATATATACATACACATATATACATATACACATATATACATATACACATATGTGCTTATACATGTACATATAAACACACACACACATACATACATACATACATACATACATACATACATACATGTATGCATATAAGTACGTATGCATTATATATATATATATATCCAAATCCATATCCATATGTATACATATAACGGCATGTGTATGCATAGATATATCTATATATACATGTGCGCATGTAGGTAGATATTTGTTTATTATACTGGTTGTTTGCTTTCTGTTGTCCCCGACCCCATTTGTGGCGGCTTAGCTGCTGTCGCAACACAACTGCGATGTACGAAACATATATGCGTAAGCAGATAAGAAAATATGTGTGTGTGTGTATTGTGTGCATATACACTAATACTATTTACTATTTTGTCTATAGGTATGCAAAATGCATTATGCATCACTTGTATCCCCCGATCCACTACGCCACGACCACGAGATCCTTTGCTTCAGGAGCTAGTGCTTGTGGATTTCGGGCTCTGCTGCCCCGCGACTTCTGCGGAGAAGCGAACCATCGCCGGCAACTTACGAAGCTGCTACAGTAGGGTTTTAGAGTTTCGGGTTTATGGATCTGTTCACCAAGATCTCACCGGTACGAAGACTCGCAACTGCCAGCTTTGCATGCCAAACTTCCTACAGCTACTTCGGTCGCTGCTTTTATGATCGAGCTGTTTGAGGAAGGACCCAGGGCTATGAGAATGGCAACGAGACAGTCCGATCTGTGAGAATCCAAGGACCCCCGGCAGCGGCCTGAAGAACTTCGAAACTGTTGACGTTTGTCGCTTTTAGAATGCAACAGGCCCCAAAAAAATCTTCCATTACAGCCCCTAGCTGCCTTTGTTAAACAAGGTCTGTTCTAATGAAGTAGAAGCAGCGCAGTAGTGTTTGTAATCGCCACACATCACAGCATTCGGCAGTACTCACGGTATGCGAATACTACTGCCAATGCCGCTGCTACTGGCATCCGTCATCGAAAACCGACCCTGTCCATAGAGAGAGAGAGAGGTGGTGTGGTTCTGGCGAGGTCGGCACTTTGCTGTACGTCGCCCCGGAGGTGTTCTCTCGGAAGTACAGCACACAGGTCTGGGATCAGGGGTAGTCGTAGTAGTCGCAGTTGCATGTGCATGGGCAGTTGCATTAGTCGTCTTGTTCGTCGTCGTGCCAGCTGCGTGTTCCAGTGCAAGTAATGACAAATTCAAGATCAAGAACCATCTCAATTCTATTGCTGCTCTGCCTCCGTCTTCTCTCATTATTGCTAGCACAATACACCCGGTGCCGACCATGAGGGCCATGGTGACGGCTATTGCATCTCGCTTCATCGCAGCTTGGTACTTCGGTTCTTGGGGAAAAGTGAGTGGGGACTACCCCTCAAGTTTGTATTCTCCCTTGACGATGGCTAAGCTACCATCTTCATACTTATGCTTAATGTACCGTGAGCCCGTCTGAACCTTGAACTCCTCTTCTCATTTCTTTGGTACTCCTGGCCAGGCCGATCTTTGGTCGATTGGAGTGGTACTTTTCATCCTGCGACTTCGCTGTAAGTCAAGCTTTCGGTATGTGTACTCAGCCTGGAGAGAACATGCGTGTGGACACGACGGATCCCAAGAGCTCCAGCACACGCCATCTTTCCTGAGTCGTAGATCCTTCAGTGCGGAACAATCCAGGTTTCCAGAGATGCAAGGAGGAGGAATAGCACAATAGAGGGGTTGAGGGCAGAACAGCAGTATGACAACGTGATGGACGATCCGTCCGTTTATCCTGCGGAGGAATGGCAGTGCCAAGAGAGGAGGAAAGAAAGACCGGTCACAAGCAAGTCGTAGAGCCAGTAGCAACTGCAACCACGTCATACGAGTAGGAACGGGAGCAATGCCAAGACGCCATGATGGCCATACGGCCAATCTTAGTCTTAGCATTATAAACCCGAAACCATACACTACACTCCAAATCTCAAACCCTACAATGCTCAGTCTAAGGGTTGGAATTGTTAGCAATGGTAGGCCGTTTCTGTAGTCTCTATGTAGCTACACTAACATATACCCCAGGCTCCAAACCTCTTTTCCAAGCATTAAGGCCCCTCTAGCCCTAGACGAGAGTCTAAGCCGCAACGAATGCCATCAACAAACCTCAACTACTCTAAACCCTAAACGCTAAAACCACCCTAAACCTTAAAAGCCTTAAGCCCTACACCGACCCCAAGCCCTATAATTAACCCCTTATAACCCTTAACATGATGCCCTGTCGCTGTCTACTCCGACTTTCCCCTGCAATGCGGGCTCGTCCCAGCTAGGTGGGAGGCAAAAAAACTCGGAAACCCTCAGCTCATGATCCGAGGCTCACGGGGCAGCCGCCTTGGAAGCAGTGGCTTGGTTTTCTAAGGGGTTTACCAAGCGCCTACTCGAGGGCTTTAAGGTTCAGGGCTAGCAGTCTTCTACGGAGTGCGGCTTTAGAGTTTGGGGCTTTTCCAGCTTAAGGTTCAGATTAGAAGGGTTTTCTGCTTGATTGCCCGACCCGGGTGTTGGATGTTGTTGTCCCCGAAAGGATCATGTACGGGTCCAGTGCGGAAGAGTCGGTTTAGTGAGTTATTGGAAACTCGAGAAGCGCCGAGCGCGCCAGATACTCCCGATTCATTCTAGCCACTCCTGAAATCAGGCCACGATCTCCCAAGCAATTCCGAAACTGCTGCTCCGTACTTTGGAGGCAAGGTCTGTTTCCAAGAGCTCGGCCGAGCCCACAGCAAGGTCCGCGTATGTAGCACCCTGAGCAGTACGATGCAAGACTGCCTAGAAATACGTGTGGTGCAACAACGTGCTACTCAACTACCACGCATCACCATCCAGCACCTCAATAGATTCCCTGAAATTACTCCAACAGTTAGACTCTAACAGACCACCAAGTCTCTTTCATGTTCAAGATGAACAGTTCCGCTGGCCTAGCAAGTTGCGCATGGTAGACGACTTGCTGTGGTGCTCCATGGAGATATAGGCAATAGGAAGGGCATTAATTTCTCTTGAAACCCCAGCACCCCTTGGAAGCATAGGTCGCACTTTTGAGTCCCGCTCTGTTGAGGCTGTTGAGGCCGAATGGATTGTTAACATCTATGCTCAATTGGAGTCTGCCTCTTGAGATTCAGTCTGCCTCGCCTGTGTTGAGGAACGTCAACGTCGGCTTCGTGCCGAGCAAAAAGGTCCTCAATGGTGGTTCGGCTGAGTTGGTGCTCGTGCGCATCCTTTGCTGCTAAACAGGATGTTGCAGCCATGCATGTCCTTTGAAAGGGTGGGTTTTGGTCGCGGCATGAAGGCTGAGGCTGCAGGTCCCGTCAGTCAGGTGACAGTGATGAAGGTATCGTACACGTAGCTTCAACTTGGACGCACAAGCACTTCCGAATCCACGTGCCCTCTGGCGATCCTGCCCCATGAACAATAGCACCCCTTCCGAAGACAAACATCGGAAGAGTCAGCCGCTCAGCTAGCAACTGTTTGCAGAATTCCTCCTAAAGAGCGCAGTGAACCTCAGCTGCCCTAAACCGCTCCTTAGGCGCTAACGAGAGGCCCTATAATTATAAAACTTGGGTTTCAGGCGAGGCGGCGCAAACCGCGCTGACTGCGAAGGCATCGTGCCCCCAGAGCTTGACTTTATTAAAAAACTGGGTCGAGGATTCGCGATGACATGTTAGTTAGACTCAGGAGGACCTGAAGGCATTCTCCAGAATTCTTTTAGGACCCAAGACTATACGCGCATAATCGTGCACAGACTTTGACATTCGTGTTTGCAGCATAGCTGTTCCAATAAGTTGCTACTTGTCGAGGTTCGAGCGTGGCGCTACTTGATACAAGGGCCCCGGGTCTTTGCCAAACTAGTTTGGTCCTTGCATGACTGCAGGTAAGATGGCATGAGAACCAGAAACCCTAAACCCTAAACGACCCTAGAGCCCTGAAGCTGCACAGTCCCATACTCTCTCTTGCAAGATTTCTCCTGCAATGCGGATTCGTCCGTGCGAAGCCGGAGGCAGAGAGACCCCTTAAACCGAACAAGAAGGCTCATGAGCCCGAAACCAAATTACACAAAAGCTCAGCCTCGAGAACCTCCATAAACTCGGCCCATAGAAGGATCTACTTGTTAAAGGCGAGGAGCCCTGTGCGTCACCTGAAAGGACCAAGCCTCTTAACTGGAGCAAAACCCAAACACCCCAGGCCTCCATGCCTTTATTTATGGGAATATACTGAAGAAGACCTAGACTCCTGTAGAAGTCTTGGCCACATTTCCATAATGAAAACTGAAGTAAGCCTCCAAACATCTCTTGGCCGGCTCCACAATGGAAAGTGTCAGGAGCTGAACGATGCGCCCGAGGATGCCATCGCGCTCCTCCGAGGACTCTGCTTTGTGCCGAACCCTAAACCCTCCTTGCACGGTTTTTTGTCAAGTCATTCTTTAGGGGGAGCTTGAGGTTTGGGCTTCAGTGGGTGGAGGTTTGGGCTCTCAGGTTTTAGGATTCAGGATTTGGATGTTTGGGATGTAAGTTGCATTCATTGATTTACTGGGTTTGTTTAGCTCAGGGCTTATAGAGTCTTCCATGAAACTGTCTGATTTAGTCCGAGGTCACTATTGCATTACTGCCGTCGTATACAGTTCTTTCGTCATTATCCGCTGGATTTGCCATGGCCCTAAACCATCGGAGCTCTACATAAATCTTGAACCTCCTTCACTGTCGTTATGATACTGATGCCCTCATGGTTCAACCTTCTTCCAGCTGAGGTTTTAGGGTATTGCAGGACTTTTGGTGAACGACCCAGATGACCGGCTCAGCGCGAGACAGGCACTGAACTGTCCCTGAGCCTAGCATTTCAGACCTTTGGCTTGCTTCTTATCAGCTGCCGTCCTTGTATTGCGTGTCATTATTGGGGTTTTCTATGAGAGTGCAGAGCTTGCATTGCCATGCCTCCGGCAAGTTTCTTGGGTGGCAACTGTTGCTGCAGCAACTTGTCCAGTCCAAATGCTCTCGTCGATTGCATCTTACTGTTGTATGCCATTGTAACAGTATGCTACTGCTAGGCTGTCGTAAGTCTGACGACAGCCACGCCGATATGTTGCGAGTCAATGCCGTGTTCGCGGGTTTTTGATTTTGGAAAAGCAGATGCTGCTAGCACCACTATCATTGCCAAGGCATGTTGTTGACCCCCGGTTCCAATTACGGTGTTGATGAAGGCAATGTACACCAGGAAGCACCGACTGCAACTAATGAAGATAATAAGTCATGGGAGCTCTGCAAGCGGAAGGTTGTCAGCAGCGATGAGTGCAACCTTTGCTCTGGATGGTGCTTTAGCTCATGGACGACGATGCAGCATAGCAACACTGAGTATCTGAACCTTAAAGACGGAGTGCGAGCAGGATGTGCATCAATGGTTGTGAAGGGTCCCGCGACTTGCCAAGGTCAATGGCTCGGGGTCGCCCGGCTGAAATTGCCTCCAAGAGACTCCTGGAACTTGCCAAAGTATGTACTTCCGTGCTGGATGGGCCAGGAATGTACTGAGGGCAGGGCTTCTGAGAACAATCCTGCCTATTAGGTTTCAGGCTCGGCACCCTGGGTTTTAGGGTGTACACTTGGTACCTGGGCCCTCATGGGCAAACGTATAGTTCAAGGCCGAGGCTTCTGTATCAGGCCGATGGTCTTTGCATCCGCCCTCATGACATGTACATATCCTTGTGCCTGCAGCGACAGGAGATAGGCCAGCAGGTTTATGTATAATCTGTCTATGTATATATATATATATACACACACACATATATATATATATACATCTATGTCTACGGGCATGTTCTCTGAACTACTTACATCCGCAACATGCCTGAGGCGAACACCCTGATCGAGCACGAAGCCTCTCCAAGGTGGGCACCAGCTAGTCGTTCCTCAAGGTCAACATCGAGACAATTAACTGTTGGAAATAGCAGCAGCAAAACTAAACAAGCTGTCTGCGATGACGCCATGCGACGCTCGAATGTCTGTCGACATGCCTCCAGCTTGCAGATGCTCCCCTTGGCCGAAGCACTCGCTGAACGGACAGTGCTTGGCCGTGCCTGCATTGGGTTCTTGTCTATGCGCGGATATGCATGTGTATATATATATATACACATATAAACACATACATATGGATACACAATGTATACATGCAAGTTGCACACTTGGAGTAAAGGTGCACTTGTGGCACAACCACATGTCTGGTGATCAGGTTACTCAAGCCTTATCCCTACACCCCCAAATCCCAAAGCAATTCAATCAGACCGCACACCCCAAATCCTCCCAAACAAGACCCTCGGCCGACTTAGTCATGCCATGCAGGAGGCTAGACCCAGCAGAGCCCAGAATCCTTGATACAGCCCCCAGATCCCAGAATCCCTTATACTGCCTCGGTGGAAACCTCCTCGGACAGTCCTGCAGGTTGCTCACCGCATCCAGTATGTCCTTCTGCTCCGCCTCACGCTACAGCCTCAAGACGCCGAAGAAGGCCCGGCATCGCTCCTCATGTTTTAGCATTATTACTATTTCTTACTCGTAAGATCAAAGCAGTAGGTCAGTAGGCGATAAGGAGTAGTAGTTGTTATTGTCAATGTTATCATTACTGCAAGTCATTGATTATTAGTCAGATCTAAAACATGATTATGTAATACTAACACTATAATGACCACACTATGATGATGATGGTGATGATGATATCCATGACGAGCGATGCAATGTAGTGCTTTGGGGGTTTGCCATGCGGGAGCCAAAAGTGCTTTGGGGGTTTAGGGTTTGGGGGTTTTGAGTCTTGAGCTTTGATGTGTTGACTGTGCTTCTCATGTGCACGGGTGTTTTTTGAAGTGTTCGAAAGACTTGTTATTGGTTTCGCTGTGTTGATGTTTGGGCAGTTTGAGGGGCTGATGTTGTCGTCGTGAAGATGCTGTCGCGAAGCCTGCATCAGCATATGTTATTGGGCTGCCTGGAAGTGTGCGACGAAGTAGCCCATACGATTTTTGTCAAGATGTGAACGGGGCGAGGTGTAAATCCCAAGCTCGAAGCCCCCTGAATCCCTGAAGCCTCACAACTTTTAAAGCGACCACGCCTCCCAGACCTCATCCTCAGACCCCTTGGACAGGCCTGCCCGTCGTATAAACCACAACCCTGAACAACTTCGTTTGTGTTGGGCCGGAGGTTTGCCAATGTCCCCCTGACACTCCACGGGTACGGAGAGTCACTTGCTAATCGCAACTGGCTTGTCGTGGCTGTTGCCGGGAACTACGTGATCTTTTTGTTTTTTAACCAGGCTCTAATCTAGGCAGTAAATCGTTTTCAATAGCGTCCCCTTCCAATTCTTGAGTGCCACGGACAGTACATGCCGGAATTCTTCTTGATGGTTGAAGGCCAGTTACTAACACCCTAAACCTCTGAACCTCGGCGCTGCCTCAAATCCCAACAGCCTAAACTCTACACCCCTCAGCTTCGGAAACGAAGTCTAAACCCAAAGCCATATATGCAAACCTTAAATCCGAAATCCTGAACCCTGTAAGCCCGAAGACCCTGAAGTCTGTCGTGTGTGGCTCCATGCCCTCCAGAAGAAGCAGACAGAGCCTCGATCCAGGTCACGCACAGCGAGCAGTTTCGATCAGAGGGCAACGAGGAAGAGGCCCGTTTGGAGGGTTGCAGGGTTGGGATGTTCAGGCTTTCTGTGGCGGGGATCTCTTGCCAAGGGCCTTCAGCGGTTTGAGCTTGCTTGAGGCTTTTCGTGCACATGCACTTTAAGGCTAGCGTTTCTGTCTCTGTGGCTCTTCTGCGGTATCTGCCAGTGCCGGAAGCGAGGAATGCGAAAAAGGCTGGGTGGTTTGGGCGTCTCGAAACCGCTTGGTTTTGTTGACTGTCGACAACGCCCAACCCTGAAAAGCTCTTGCTTCTCTTAACACCAAGCGCAGCATGCTATCACATTTTGTCGCGGCTTGCCCTCTGCACCAATCTGTACCGATGTTTTACACACACACACACAGGCAAATACATATATGTATCCACTTATGTACATAGGTAGGCAGGTGACAAGGTAGACAGATAGAGATACGTACGTACACCCACACATACGTACGTGCTCACACTCAAAACAGAGTTGATGTCTGTTGCAAGCTGCTCCTCTCTGGTTTTCGATTGCCTGCCGTATTGTCTTGCTTGTTCTGTCAAGGAGAGATGATTTGCCATGTCTCGTTGTTGTATGCTAGATGGTGTGAAGGACACTCGCATGTGAGTTTATACCTATGTATCTATGTTTGTGTATCTGTATACATTCACATACATAAATAGCACCCAGAGAAGCATACGTGCACGATTATTGGCAAACACTTGTTGCTGGGTTTGCTTGCCTCTGGGATTTACTTAACCCGGTCAGGGCTTCAGGAACAGACGCAAAGTCACCGTAAACACCCCAGCGGATTCTGACCACTCGGTCACCACTACCATTCTGGCGACAGCAGCAACTGCCGCAAAAGAACAACTGAACTGCTAGTCGTTCTCCTAGTTTCCTTTGAGATATCATGCCTGGCACCTCGCATTTGCGAAGCTAGGCTTGCAGATTCTACCTGTAGTTGCATTGCTTGATTTCCTGGTGCTAATGATTTCTTTGGCTGCAGACCACCGGTTTATCTCATGTCGCTGGTGTTGACACGTCCAAACGTTCTGCCACACGGCTCAGTGGTTTTGTCACGGTCTAGAATGGGCGACTAATTTGAGCTTGGAGCCCGTGGCATGTATCTGCATCGGACGGTACGCATTTTTGAGATTGGTAGTTGCAAGGTGCGACAAATCAAAGAACTGGCTGATTGTTCAAGTCTTCGACAACTAGCCGGTCTGCAGACTGATGAGACAAGCACTTGGTTGGGCAGATGTGGCTTATCAACCAAGTTTTGCTTTTCATCATAGCTGAGTTTTCAGGTTGCTGTGAGTTGCACCAGAACTCCATCTCATGGTTTACACGGGTGTTTGGAAGGTCCTTCCGGTGCCCCTGCAAGGTAACGCACAGTGTGCATTTTCGGACTGATGCAGAGGAGGCAGCCTGCCGGAGATTATACAGAAGTCTGAATACTTACTTGCATAGTTTCCCCTTGTAAGAGTGGGCTCTTACATAGCCCCTACATAGTCATCTAGAACATGCCACGGATCTCATTCGTAGTTATGAAGGGTCTTCTATGAGGCTGGAGTTTGCAGTGCCCTAGCGTCCGAGGAGTTGTCCATGCACAGCCATGCAGTTGGCCATGCAGTCCCAGTTGGAATTAGTGGGTCAAGCATGTCAGTGTTGGGAGTCATGTTAAGGAACGCGACCGGGAGCAAGAAGAGTGAACGCCTGTCGCACACTCAGGTGAATAGCAGACTTTTGGCTAAAGTTAACCTGCTCTGTCCGGTAGTTGTTGCGGCTGTTGAGGATTGGATCCTTGCTGATTGGTCTTTTGCAGCACATGGGCATCGTGAAGCCTCGCAGCTCCCAAAAATCACGAAACCTCCTCTTCTTGTCTTTGGTCCTCGACCGTTCAATGCCATCACGGCTCAAGTACGGGACAGCAGGATACGGGGGAGGAGTGGCACCGCGTTGCACCTCAAATTCACAAGCTAAGGTGGGTTGCAGTTCAGAAAATCGGTGTTTCCCCCACTGCTTCTATGATCTGTTGGAGTCCGGACCCTGTAAGCTTGACATGGGATAGCATCACGCTTCAAGGCCCTGTCATGTCCCTGAAGGTCTGCTGTGAGATGACGCACGGCGGCTTCAGTGGAGGCCACCACGGCTTCAGTGGAGGCCACCACGGCTTCAGTGGAGGCCACCACTGCCACCATCACCACACCGTTCAGACCCACCATCACCACACGACCCGCCATCACACTACACACCACCATGCAACAACGCATCGTCACGACCACAGCAGTTACCGGTGGCGAGATCACACTGTCCAGCACCACCATCATCATGGTCATGGTGTGGTCCACCACCGGCACCATCGACATCACAGCCTGCCTTGGGAGGCTTTGGCAGAAATCACCGCATTTTTTAAAGTTCCGTTTCAGCCTGTGCTGGCACGCAATAAATATGGGTGCTTCAGGCGGTCGGAAAAACTGGCTGTGTAACGTGTGTATGTAGATGCATGTGTATGCATGCATGCGTGCGTGCCTTCATGCAGGCATGTCTGTATATGTGTGTATGTACGTGTGTGTTGCTGTGTATTCCGCGAAAAGTTCCGCGCTGGTGTTGCAACAGATCCTTTTTTTGCGAAGAAGGTCATTCCAGGATGAAGGAATGTAGATCAACAGCCATGTATGCATGCATAGATGGATGGATGGATGCTACAAACCTACATACATACTTACCTACACATTCATCATGCAAACGTAGGTCCCAAACGATGATAGAGCACATGGTCGAGCACGACAGGACTCTCCTGAATCCTGCCAGTGCTTGGTGGAAAGCATTTTCCCGCCTCCCGCAAGTACTCGGGGGCAGCATTGTCACCGTGTTCATGAATCCCGGCAATGCTTGAGGGAATGGTGGCTTTTCACGTCTCGTGGTGGTCTCCGCTAGTTTGTTGGTGGCTTCTAAATATTCTGGCGGTCTCCTTGTGGTCTAATTACTCAGTCTACTCGTTGTCGTGGTTGTCCTGGTCTTGGTGGTCGTTGTCGTAGTCCTGGTCAGGGCGAAGCCAACATGCTTTCCTCCGAGTACTGGCACGATCTCTCCGCGAGATCGTTTCCAGCAGGATGGACAAAAACACGGGCCGCCATCCCAAAATGTGATTCGCGCCACAGCGGGAGCCACGTGCCCGAGAACGTTGTTGTCCGTGCCAAGCATGCGGACGCGCTTTCCCAATCTCTTTTACCGTGAATGTTAGAACCCAAAAGTGTGTGCCATGTGAGATGGGGAACTTGCAATTAACATGTGTCCGTGTAAACGTGTGTGCGTGTGTTTGTGTTTGTGTGTGCGTATGTCTGTGTGTCTGTATGTATGCATGCATGCATGCATGCAGGCAGGCAGGCAGGCAAGGATGTATGTATGGATGGATGGATGTATGCATGTATACATACATACATACATACATACATACATACATACATACATACATACATACATCATACATACATACATACATACATACATACATACATACATACATACATACGTGCATCCATGCATGCATACATACATACGTACATACATACGTACATACACACGTAGGGACATACATACATACATACATACATACATACATAGAACATATATGGAGAGAGAGACAGAGAGATAGAAGACAAATTCGAGATAGGAGGACAATTTGAAGGCGTGGAATCTACTCCTGCGCTGCCTCACTGCTTTCTTTGTCAGTCTGCTCGCACATCTCTCTCAGCAGAGGACCTGCCGATTGCATTCTTTGCGGGTCCTTTGGCGCCTGCGTCGCGTGCACCAGTGCCAAAAGACATGCTGCGACCCAGACAGCAAGAAATTGCACCTTGGCTCGAGCCCAGCAGTTGTGGTCCTTTTTCTTTTGACGGGCTCTGATGTTTAGGGCTCTCTGGTTGCGGAACAGGTTGTAGTTGGTGGCGGCGCTTCTCCTGATCTTCACGGCGCGAGCATCTGTCTGCCGAGACTAGGTGCGGGGCACAGTCGCATTGCCTAGCAGTTACTAGCATAATGTACCCGTAGCCGTTTCCGCAGACTAGGGGGAAAGTAGAATCATGGGCAGAGACACTCGTGGCAGGCCTCCATGCCTACGACAAGGTCGTGTATTTCGAAGTGGTCGTTACTCCCGAAAACGGTGCCCCATGGCAAGTGCTGCGCACCCCGGCTCTGACCATGTGTGGGGATAAGCTGCGTTCCGTCGATTTGGTAGTTAACTTGTCAATAGAAAAGGGACTGTAGTAGTGGATATGTTTTACCTGAAGCGGTCTTGGTGCCAAGTCGCAATACGCCCAGTCGACACAGAGGGTTCTCTACTGAGCGTCAATCGGCTTTTTTGACCCTGAGCCCTAAGCCGTACTGGTATCTGGAGGCAGAGGCAAATCGAACATGGCTGTTCCCCTTCAGGGCCGGCTTACATTGATCCGACGTGATGCCTGGGAGTGATCCTTCTCAGGTCGCTACAACCACTTCCGGGCACTGGCCAGGGACTCAGATCCGGCTTGAGGGACGCTCATGGGCGATCCTTCCAAACACAGACTTACTTGGTGATCCCTGTGCTCAAGAGTCTGTACGTTGGCCTAGACCTTTTCGTACAAAGGGAAAGGTGCCCTCGATGTTGAAAATGTGGTGTCTGGGCCTCCATGGCAGGATTTCGCCTTCGCAGCTGTTTCTATACCCTGCAGGGCTTCATCTGGGTCTAACTGGCTCGTTCTCCCAACTAGTAAGGCGACATCGTCGTCCTCGTTCTCGTTTCCGCAGTCTCGTAGTAGAAGTAGCAGCAGCAGCTGGAGTAGTCGGTGGGTCGGTCGTCATGGTGGTGGTGGTGGTGGTGATGCTAGCGGTGGTGGTGGTAGTAGCAGTAGTGTAGTAATGGCAGTCGTCGTCGTCGCCGTGGTAGTGGTAGTGGT